>SZYC01000101.1:1245424-1302379 GCA_010883035.1 Poeciliopsis occidentalis
TCAGATCTAAAGACTACACGACGCTCTTCCTGTTTTTCTTTCAAAGGAACTTGTGACCTTTAAGCAACTTCCGATACATATATATTTCCACTTGTTCTTTAAATGTGCAAGAGCTCTCTATTTCAGGAGAATTTTAATTGTGGCACTCTGATTTTATACCACCAAAAACACAAGAAAAAAATGTGTGACACCGTATGCTTTTCTTTTACTAAGGTATGACCAAGGCCCTTTTGGGATTTTGGTTCTGTAATGATTTGCAGTTACAATTTCTGCAATAATCAGACTTCTTTTTTTGATTTATTAAAAATGTATTTTATTGCTCAGCAGGTATATAAAAATAACAATAAAACAAAAAACAATTGATGACACATGTGTACTTTCAGCTTTATAATTGTAGTTCATTTGGCAGACAGCTTGGACTTCATAATATGAGTTTCACTTTTTGAATTGAAATGATGAAAAAGTACATTTTTATTGTATTTTTAATATTGAGAAGCACATGCATGCCAATGCTGTTGGTAATGAATGGTTTAATCTGAAAATTAACATTTATTAGACAAAACATTAAGTGAATGAAAAAACACCCATAGTGAAAGAGAAATCACTAAGTACTTTTGCATAGGACTTGCATGTTTATTGAACAATCTGTTTGGTCTCAGTCGTGTGGCTCAGGAACGGGAACTTTTCTTCTGAAAGAAAATAAACTTTTCTTTCAAAGGAACTTGTGACCTTTAAGCGTATCCCAACTTCCGATATCAGCAGCCATGGAGTGATTTACAGAACAGCCTACCTGTGCGGGCTCTGACACCCAGCACTTATACCTGAGTCACCCAACCACTAAGTCGCTGTGTGTTTGTTCCTTCTGCCACTCCCTTTGTTCCATCTTGTAACACTGCAAAGTCCCGCCTTTCACCACCCCCTGAAGAAAGAGAGCGAGTTTCACGCTTTCCCTGCCGTATTCGATTCTCGGGGACCCATTTAAACTTCAGCTAATAGGTTTTTTTTTTTTTCCCACCTAAAGCCTATTTTTTTGGTTTTAACGCTTGAAACTCCGCACAGTAAATTCGGGACTGAGATTTTACCTCTCCTTTCTTTCTCCTGACCCGAAAGTTTTAAAGGTAAGGCCACTGAAAATGCGTTTTGCAACAGGTGTACAGCAGTTTGCCAATAGGTAACACAGCCAAACTGTTCGCCCCATTCTTCTTCTTGTCTGCTCCGTTTAATTTAAGTCGTTATTTTGTCACGAGATAGGGAAACTACTTTGTTCCTATGACGTATTCGTCAGTTTGTTTTATTTATTTAAATTGCGTTACAGCCATATCCTTATTGCAGACTCTCAGGTGGAGCCAGGGTCTAGTGTTGCGTTCAGGAACTTCGCGAATCATCAGTACCCGAAATTCAGTCATCAGCGATTATGTAGCGCTTTTGTTTTGCTGTTGTTGTTGTTGTTTTGTTTTTTTTTCATTTACCCTTAAAGTCTTATGTTTTAGTCCAGAACGATCACTGTCTTAAACAATGGTTTATAGTTTGTAATTTTGCTTTGTGTGTAAAAAAAAATCCCACTTACCTGACGTAAAAAAAAGTATTTTATATCAGGTAAAGTGCCTTTACTTGACATAAAGGTATCTTAATCAGGGATGATTGAAATTGTGTGAATTTTTTATGAATGACACATGAGTTGTTTTCTAACAGAGTTGTCCTAAGAGTCTCGATTGTTAGTTTTGCCACCGCATGTGTTCGTTTAATGTTGATGTTCGAACATAACAAACTGATAGCAAACGCAGCATTTTTAACGTCCGAAAGTCATCGGTAATACTTGATTAAAAAGAGATAACTGAAATTCTGAGTTAATTCATATTTTCATAACTAATTCTTAAAAGTGCAACCCAGTCACAGATAAAACATTGTTTTTGTGGGAATGATGGAGCTAGTAATCATCACTCAAACAACTTGATAAAAATTGTCTGCTGCTGATGCTCTAAATACCTTCTAACTTTCTCTTGGTAGACGTTACACAACATTTATATGTCGAGCATAGGTCTTTGGAAGTATCTAATGTATGGCTGGTGTAATGTCTTGACTGCCACTAGTGACTAAGGTATTTCAAAAGTCTTGCCCATAATCACCAAAAAAGTGTTACCTTAAGGCTTGCTGGCTTGAAATGGCCAAGACAAGCAGGAATTGGAGTAAGCTATTCATGCTAGAGTAAAATGTGTAATCCACCTGCTTAGTGTGAGAAGATTTTTAGCCTTTTGTTATTCTTTGCGGGATTACTTCAAAAATAACAAATGTCTGTCTCAGAATCCTCAAAAAGCTAAAAACTATTCTTGATGATATGAGTTAAATCTATATTGACACAGGTATCAGATACTTTTGATATGATGATCTAGAGTGAAAATAGCACCTTACCACAGTAAAGATAGATGGATTATTAAGGAAGATGCGTAACTTGATCTAACTGCCTTGCTTTTTGCAACAATTTGCCTTGTAGTTTTGCAACTGCGTTATATGTTATAAGAATAATGGGTGTTGGTCCTTTAGCTTCCACGATATAAGCTACGTTTCTCTTGTGCAGAAAACGCGCAGCAGCTTGCCATCATCCTGCTAATCGGCAGTATACAGCGATAAGTGGGGGGAAAAAAAGTTGGTCTCTCTGGGACATTCACTATCACCTCCTTGAAAGGACTTTGAACTGGAGAATTAGTATGTAGGGCAATTTTGGTAGTTTGGAAATCACAACCTTCTTAAAAACTTGTGTACCTTGGTACTAATTCACATCTAACCCTCACTGCTGCAGATGAGGACATGTTTTTAAAAAAATGCTTTTGTGATGGAAGAGATAAGGAACATTGTTAAAGTGCACCTTCCTCCTGTGTGTCTAATGCCAGCTTGATTGTATTCTAAAATAATTTGGGTTATTCTGCAAACTCTGACCTGGGTCACACATTGACTGATTCAGGACTGTGTTAATTTAACACAGTAACAAAACTATTTTAATATACCTGCATGCAGTCTACATATAGCAATACTTTTTAGTCTTCCCTTGGCCTCTCACCTGAAAAATAGTTTGTGACCCAATATGTTGTTAAACTATTTAATTCTTATCCCTGAATCATAAAGCCACAATTGGAGTTATCTATGTTACAAGTGATGCATCTTGGATTAACAGTACCTGTTGGACTAGTTCTTGTATTTTGGCGGCTGATAGTTGTAAATCAGCAAAAAATATGTAAGGTAAGGACAGTAGATTTTCGTGAGTGGACTCCTGTCTAGCTTCTTTCTAGTGCTGTTGTCTATCTTTGGACAACCTTGATATTTGCAGGGGTTTTTTCACCACAGACATAGGTTGGCCTGTGGTTGTCTGTCTGTCAAATGCTGATGAAGCTTTAAAAGATAAGGGCATGCTGAGAGATCATGTTGCCATTATAAACAGTGTCTCATGTGCCATGGCATTGGAAAGTCAGGTGTTTTTTTCCTTTCTACTTCCATTCTGTTTTCAAAACTATTTAAGATGTCAACTGCTCTGCTGTCTCCTCGTCTTGCGGTTGAGTGTTTTGTAGTACAAGTAATTGGATGCCATATTGCTGACATATATGCTGCTGGTGTTTTAAAAACTGACCTTTGGAATACTTCTACACTGGCATGTCAGATTAGTTTTTTAATAAAATTTTCATTTTATGTCATACATTGATTCCAAAGCTGACATGATTTCATTCTTATAACCCACTTTGTATGTGTGTGTACATGTTTCTACATACAGTGAAGACACACCACACCTTCAATAAGTCTTGTTGAACTTTTTACAGTACTGAAAAGATAGGAGCCTGCCACTTGTTTGATGTCAGATCTGACCTTCTCAGAATACACAAGTAAAATTCACCTTTTGCTTCTCTGGAAGCAATTTTGCGCTAGATCAAGAAAACATCGTTGTGGAGTTTAATTATAGTATAATAAAACAAGTTATATGTTTTTCTTTTGGTGTTGTAATAGATTTGATTTTCATTGAGACAAATCAGAAAGTTGTGATGCGAGCCAAGTATTTCAATGGCTTAAACAGAAGAGGCTTCTAACATTCACATGTATATTGTATGTGTTTCACACAGATGAAGCCTTTCTGTTGTACTGTTAGATGTATATCATAGAGCTAAGGCAGAAAAACAACACAATTATGTGTCCTGTGGCCTTTTTTCTTGGTACAAAATACATTTTCTGACTGCAGGGTGCTTGTAGGGTATATTTTGTTTGCTGAAGCCAAACTGGTCATTAGTTACACAAAAACTGCCAATTACTGTGAGATTTTTCTGCTCTCTCTCCGTCAGTGAATATGTCTTTCGGAGGGAGAACTTTTACAATAATTATAAACAAGATTGTACGTTGCTAATGTTCTTTTTGGTAATTTTCCTTTTTTTGAATAACGTTTAATGATTAGAAATACATCTCTAACACAGTAAATATTTCTTCCAAACTGTTACAAAATTCCACAAAATTTCTTATTAAACGATCCCCTTCATCCACATGAAGCTGCCTCAGGGTAACTAGACACGATTGTTAGTAATTTAAGTCATGACGCATTAGAGTCATGGGTAGATGGCGACTGGTTTCTATAGTTACTGTCAACAGTCTGGACGTCCCGAGTGCTTGTTGCAATATACTTTGGACAGTGCCAAACAAAATGGTGACCCATCTTGAGTCCTCTTACAAGCCACAGCTGTTTGCAGAGACGAGTCACATACTGTGCACAAATAGACAGCTTGTTCACTTCAGTTTACATACTACAAAAAAGATATTTGGGTATCAGAAATAGCAGAAATTCTGTCATTTTAGGTAGATAGAGATAAATGCTCATGCTAATGATAGCTCTTATACATCTAGTAATAAAATACAAAAGACTTGATATGTTTCTGGACTGACACAAAGAACTGATCATTAAACACTTTTGCTTTTGGTCTGAGAATTGCTGACACATAATCAACAATAACAACAAGTCTCTCAATAGATGCTTTAAAGAATATGCAAAGTGCCTTTTCAGAATTATTCAAATATTGCAAGCTGCATTTGTCACAACTCCAAATTTAGTAGAGGTTGGATTGATAGACAGAGTTTCTCATAGAAAACTTTCTAAACCTGGTGCTCAGGGCACCAGTCATCGAGCCATCTGCCATGATTTTGAGTTAAAAAATGTTTAAAGTTGACAGGAAATTTGAAAATGTCATTTGATATTTATGCATTTTTGGAAGATTGAAATAATAATTATAATAAAAAAACTAATAAATTAACAACACTAAGCCTTGTGGGGGCATAAGTAAAGCCTGGTTTCTCACCAGGCTTAGAATACACCAAAGGAAATCCTGGACTTAATTGAAAAATATTGAGATATAGTTTTTCAATTTGTGTTTTTTGATTGTTTATGTTTTATGTACGTATCTGAAAAATGTGGTGAGCATTTTTATTCCAGCAGCTTGAGTCAGCACTTTGTAGAAACAGCCTTTGCTACAATTATAGATGCACGTCTTTTGTGGCAAGTTACCAGCTTTGCACAACTGCAGTCTAAAATGTCCACCCGTTCCTTACAAAATAAACCAAGCTAAGTTAAACTGGATGGAGATTTATCTATGAACAACAATGTCTTAAGTTTTGCCAAAGAAGTTCAATTAGATTTAGATCTGGTTTGTGATTTTACCCATTTTATTACAAGATTTAGAGTTTTATTTAAACCAGTCCATTAAGCTGTTGTATAGCTGGAAGATAAAATTTTGTTGCAACTTCTAACAAATTACCCTATTTAGATCTGTACATCTTCCCATCCATTGAGTATTCTCAGAAAAAAAAAAAAAAAAATTCAGTCGCCATGTTTCACTGTGTTGATCATGTGTTCAGGGACACGTAAACATCATTTTGCATGTAGGCCAAAAAGTTCAGTGTTGGTCTCAGCTGACCAGAGCATCTTCTTCCACATTTGACATTTTCCCTACATGACTTATTCCAGCCTGGAACACATAGCTTCCTGAAGCTTTCTTTCTTCACTGATTTTCTTCTTTTTACAGTTCCCCAAATCCCTTTTTTGTGAAGTGCACAACTAACACTTTTCCTCCCAGCTGTTTTTCTATCTGAGCTGTGGCTCTCTGAAGCTTTTCATAGACCTCTGTCCTATCTCTCTGGTTAATGCTCTCCTGAGAAGCTCATATATAGGTATGTTGTACCATACTCTTTGCATTTTTAAACTGTGGATTGAACAGTGCTTTGTGAGGTGTTCAAAGATTGGGATGTTTGATTTTATTGACTCTGATGATAGATTTGGCTCTTTGACTTCATCCCTGTCTTGTGTGCTGTGTTCCTTGGTTTCATTGATGCTGCTTCTTCTCTGATATTATGTAACAAACCTATGGTGCCTTCTTATGAAAACTGAATTTATTATATTAAATTATGCTGTCTAATGCTACATCCTATCGAATGTTTTAGCATCTTCTGAATGCAAATGATTATTTTGGACTTTTTTTAGGTGTATCAGAGTGCAAGTGGCTGAATTCATATCCATGTCACATGTTTCATTTTCATTTCTTGCCTATTTTATTTTTTTCTGGTCCATCACATAAAATTCAAGTAACATGACAAAATCTTAAAAGATAACTGCAGGAAACTGAACATTTCCTGCTCATGTGGTGTTTTTTTCTTTTTCTTTCCACTTTTGCTAAAATGTCAGCATGTTGTCTAAGGTGAAGCAACTTGTAAAAAGAGCATACAGGGGCATTTAAAATAACCAACATAATTGAAACTCGTCATGAGGTGGTTAATCATTAATACAAATCAGAGTCACAAGGAATGAAAGTGGGCCTATAGGAGCAGTGACATGATAAAGGAGGCTCTTTGTGGTTGTGTTTGTGAATAGAGCTGCTGGAGGTTTAACTAGAGTGACGTTGGTACTACCCACATCATGTCAGCGATGGCCCTGCACACACTGAAAGAGTTTAATCCAACGACGTCAAACCAAAACAGAAGCTTAAAAGTTCTGAGACATGAAAGCTGCACAAATCTAAATGTTGAGTCTGTTTGGAAGCATTTTTTTCTTCCATTTTTATTTTCCAATAACCAAATTTCATTCAACAGTTGCTTTTTGTTAAATCGGCCAACGGATCCGATGATCAGAAAGCTGACAGAAAAAAACTTTTGATTATTGAGCGAGGTCAAGTACATTAAATCTGGCTAAAGGAAAAACAATTAGATGAATGATGACACATTTTCTCTAGTCTTTATGGAAGATTTTCCCTTTACGACAATCTTACAACGCCCTGCAGTGTGTGATGTGTTACGTGAAGGTGTGTTGAAAATGCCCGATCTGAAATCGGGCATTTTCAAGTTTGTCTTGGCTCGATTATTGCAGCCTGTAGGGTTTTTTCCTGACTGGGAGCGGGAACGCGACCTGTTGAATGTGACAGGTAGCCAATCAGAAAGCGCGGTGACGTCAGAACGGAGGGAATCCCAAACAGTTGACATGGTGACTGAGAGTCCGGTGGACAAAGGAGGTAATATGCGGAAATGTTTATTGCTATATGTAAAAGACATTTTCACACATGTTTATTACATATGGTTATGCTTATTCAGTTTATAGTGTTAACTATGACAAAACATAAGTCACCTCCAAAAAACAGTGCAGCTCTCGCCGCCTTTTATCAAACGCCTTTTCTTTTTACGTCTTTTATCCTTTAGAATGAGTTCACAAACTATCGCCACTGCTTCTACATCGTCATCCGTGTTTGATTATTCTAAATTCATCGTATGTTGGGGGTTTTACTGGATTTTCTTCTGGAAAATCCAGTAAAACCAGTCACTGTGCTGTGACTGGTTCTTGTCGTGTGTTGCTTCTGGACACACGAACCGACCGAACCTGTTGGACTTTTATCGGCTCTGTGGTCACAGAGGTTTGGGAAATCGTCCGACAATCCTTAAATCGCTGTGTGAACCAGACCTAAAACTCACAAGCTCCACTCGTCTCGTCTCGACCGCTGCCCTAACGCTCTCTGACTCTGACCGCTATGGCAACGTTTACACATCCCTTCAAAATAAGATACAGATGCGCCACGAAAACGAACATTTTACTTAGGATAGCGAGTAATGGGAGTAATGAGAGACAATGACACCCGAAGTGTTGCTAATGCGCAGCCTGCTTGGTCTCTATGTGGAGAAGCAGTTTGAAGCTTCATTGCCTCATTAACATCCGGTCACCATAAAATGCAGAGCAGCTTGGACTGTGGGAATCACCTGCCGGGATAAAGCCATTCTCCTGTCTCTTCTCTCGACCTTTTCTCCTTTGCAGAGAAACTTTCCAAAGACATCTGATCTGATTCTTACTCATTTTGCTGCTTGTGGGCTCAAATGTTCGCGCAAGACGTAACAGAGAGGATCCGGTTAAAGGATTTTCAAAATAAAAGATCCTCTAGACTCAAATGGTACATAAAAGGGCCCGGTACCCAATTGGTCTACCTACCGGTTGCATTACCCTTGGCAGCCTCTAAACTTAGCATTATTTATTAGGATGCACAGTCATTTGCATCCCACTATCAACATCCCCTAGTTGGATGCATTGTGTCATGGTGCCCTTTAGCCAGTGTTGCTGTTCATCAAAGATTGTGAGACTTTTTCTTTTGTGTCTGTGTACCTACATAATATATGCATCCAGAGAAGGCTTCATGTCAGGCTTTCTTGACATGAAGCCTCTGGATGATGAGAATGTACTGGATTGATGAGAATGTATTCCTGCTGTTTTTCGTTATTCATCATAGAATATTTATTTAAAGGACAAAAGATTTCCAGGTTCTTCCACAGACCTCATGACGAGCTCTTGACAACTTGAAGGGATTGATAGGAACACATGAACATAGCCTCATTCCACAGCATCAAAGGGAAAGAAAGGCCTATCATGCCCACATGACACCTGGCATGCTGATGTGGTAAAAGCAAATAGAAATCGGATGTTAAATGATGTTGCTCAGTTTAATTAGCAAACCAGGATATTATCTTCAAGTTCTCATGTTGCCTTTATCATTGTCATGTTATCTGTTAAGCAATTTTTTCTTACTGGTTACATGAACCCAACTGATTCATGATGTGGTGCTGGACAAACCAGGCTTAGGGGAGGGGAACACTGTGCTGTGACTGGCCGTTAAGGTTGGAGGGACTAGTTGTTTGAATCAGACATAAATTGACTTGGTGAAGTTCTGCACCACCCGACCTGCTCCAAATAGAATATCCCCCTGAATATAGGAATATGAGCTCAAAAGAGCCTGAAATAAAAAGCAGTTAAAAAACAAAGTCCATGAAATATTTAAAATGGCTTTAGAAAAATAAGTCTCCCAAATAAAACGCCATTATGAAATGAATAAACAATGAAATGGATGCATATATGCTGACATAAATAAATAATTCCTGCTTGGAGACCGTTAATAGGCTCCTTATCAGAGTTTGCCAGGTAGTTCTCATGAAAACCCTGTGTGACTTAGATCCTTTAGAGACAACTTTACCAACATGGATAACTTTTTTTAAATGATGTCTTTTTCAAGGAAATACTAATTTTGTTTATTTATGAAAAGCTTTGCTCTATTGTTTGTAATTACTGCATTTTTTGTATTTTCTAAATTCAAATTTTGTATGACATCATCTTGGACACTACACCACAACGTAAGATGAATTGCATAGTGTAGTACATAATTTCTGTTCTTTTCTCCTTTTAAAAAGACTATAAATTTTTTGTACTGCATTATTTTTAAGGATTTCTTTTTCTGCCACTTTATGTTAAACATTGCAAACATATAATCTACTTTTTTCTTATCATTTTTATAGCCATGTTGCTGCCATCGTCTCTCCTGCTCATTCTCAGCTTCCTCACCTGGAGTCCCAGTGCAACACAGGCCGCTAAAATCATCGTGGTCCCACCCATTATGTTCGAATCGCACCTCTACATCTTCAAAACACTGGCGACGGCGCTACACCAAGAGGGCCACGAGACACATTTTCTAGTTTCAGAGGGCCGTGAGGTCCCACCCTCTCCTCACTATCATCTGCTACGCTATCCAGGGATCTTTAACAGCACAACAGCTGACAACTTCCTCCAGTCTAAAGTCAGCAACATCTTCTCAGGCCGTTTAACATTTCTCGAACTGTTTGACATCCTTGACCACTACTCTCAGAACTGTGATGCTGTTGTCGGCAATGGTGAAGTAATGAACCGCCTGAAGGAGGCCAAGTTCGACCTGCTGCTAGTGGACCCCAATGAAATGTGCGGTTTCGTTATTGCTCATATATTGAGCGTGCAATATGCTGTTTTCAGCACAGGCTTGTGGTACCCTGCAGAAGTCGGAGCCCCGGCGCCGTTGTCGTACGTGCCAGAATTCAACTCACTGCTGACAGACCGCATGTCCTTAATGCAGAGAATTGCCAACACAGGCGTCTACCTGGCACAGCGATTTGGAGTCCATTACATTGTGTTACCAAAATATGACCGGATTATGAAGAAGCATGGAGTAAAGCCTTATGCAGCCATGGCTGACTTGGTGCAGGGGAGTAGGCTGTGGATGCTGTGCACTGATATGGCTTTGGAGTTCCCAAGGCCCACCCTCCCTCATGTCGTCTACATCGGCGGCATCCTCACAAAACCTGCCAGCCCACTGCCACAGGTCAGTACTGAGATGCATGCTTATGGTGTGGAAAATCTGTTTGCCCCGTGTAGTTTTCCTCAATTTTACTTTTTTTGACACACATTTTACAGATCATTAAACAAATAATAATAACAAAAATCTCAAAAGTCTAGTTTTAAGATGATGATTTTTTTTTTTTTTAGGAAAAATCAACCCTCACCAAACTGGTCCTATGTGAAAATGTAATTGCCTCCTTAATCTAGAAACTGGTTTTGCCATATTTGGTACCATTGTGCCTTTTTATGAGGGAAATTTGTCCCACTGTTCTTTGCAGAGCTCTCTTATTCTTGATTACTGTTGAATCATTGACACTTCTCTTAACTGAGGCAAGTGACATACAAAACTATAAATGCCATTCTTGGTTCTTTTGTGTAATTCTGGATGAGTTGTTGATGAGATCTTGGAATAAGTTTAGTAGACTAGCCACTTTTGGAAAGGTTCATCACTGTTTTATGATTCCTTGATTTCAGGATGATTGCCCTCGGTGTGTTTTGCTGGAATCCAAAAGCACCAGAAAAGTCTTCAACTTCTTTAAAATATTTTCAGAATAATAGATGTCAATGAGTTTGTTTCTAATTGTTTATTGAGTTTCTGTTGATCAGGACATAATGTGCTGCTTTTTTGAAAACTTTCAGCCTACTGTCGGTCACGCAGATTCTATTAAACAAATTTTGTAGTACTACCGGTCAGGCAATATTCAGAAATTAAGCTCAGAAAAAAGGAGCCACTAATTAATGGTTTAACAAGCTGCAGTGAGTAGAGGTTGGAGCAAAGCTGCTCCACACTTGCGCCACTCTACTCGTTTCAGAGCACCACCACCCCATTCTGATTACATTGAAGGCAGCCGGCTGCCTGGGAAGTTATGGGCTTCAAGTTAAAGGGCAACACCAATTACTGTTATTAATGTCTTTTGAAAGCAGAGTTGGTATAATTAATGCCTGCAGTATGTCTGTTTTAACCAGAGTGCAGTCAATTTAACTGAACTCTGAGTATTGGGCGCCTGATATTAATATTAAGTAGAGGCATTTTTAGGATCCTGACAAATTGGGGGCTTAGTTCAGTCCAGAAAAAGGCACCTTTATAAGAACAGAATTATAGATTTTTAATAATTTCATATTAAAATAATATGGATCATACAATTATTTGTCCTTGGATGGGTTTTTGTATGTTAAACAAATGCGTATATTTTTACTTGGCTGTTTTTATTGTTAGCAGCCTAATGACTAAAAATAGTGTGATAATTTGCTAAAATAAATCATTACCCAATTTTGTTATAATTATAAAAAAATAACACTTGGAAACTGATTATGCATACTCTGACAAATTGATCACAGAGACTCATTCTGTCTCATAAATATGATCACTTTACTTAAAGTTCCTCTTTAGCTCCACTCTTCAATTTCCAAGTTCCTCATTCAGTTTTGAAGCACACACTGTCCAAAATATTGTCATTGTTTTGGTATAAGTTAATCCACTGTATTTTACAAAACAAGACTGGTTAGATTTTCTATCTAGTACAAAGCAGTGATATGAGGCCAAAGAAAAGCCTCAGATTTTTTTGGGCCTCAAGAAAGTCAACTTGTCGAAAGGAGATGAAAAAGTAAGAAGATTTAAAAAGTATACATTTGTACTTTTTAGGATTTACTCATTTCATCTTGTTGGAGTTTATTAATTTGCCCTGTAAGAGAAGAAATTCTTGTTTTTGTAAATATCCACAGAAATGTTTTGGGTCAACTTAATGAGTCAAGCTTGATAAATCCATCCACTCTGACTCTGCAGAGGAAGCAACTTTGCTTTTGCTTAAGTAACAGCAGAGTTGCTTCCTCCATAGATTGGGTGTGAGAGATCCAGTCCCAGCTGGATCTCTGACTCAGGAAAAAAAAACCTAATAATTATCTCAATGTTGAGGCCTGAAACTATGTGCAGAAGGAATAACTGTGATGTTTTGACTTTTACATAAAAGTGGAAAGATCAATGTACAAATTTAGTTTTAACATCGATCTAAATAAAGTAATACTTTGGTATTTATTTACAAGAATATTACCCTGTCAGAATCTCATACTGGTCTGCAACAGAAGTTGTAGGAATGCCATTTCTTACAAGCAGTACCATAAAAAGTGCTTGTAACCATGGCACTGAAATACAGTGCTGCAGGAAGACTTTCAGTGTAACTACATCATTATGGAAATGTGTTGCCTCACGTGCAAAATTTGTTTTTTGCTCCCTCATTGACTAAGGAGAGGCTCATTGTTTTGAAGTTGTACTTTGGAAATTACTTTTTTTTCCCCCTCCCACACAATTTTTTTTTTCTCTGATATTTCTTTAGCATCACCAGTCCCTGCTGGTTTTAAGTTACAAAATATATTTACAGTAAGGGCAGAGGCAAGAACTTGTTCTTGTTTCACAAAACAAGCTAATTTGTTTCTTTGTTCGTAAAGATGTTTAGCTTTCAAGTACAATATTTTTAGGTCTTTGTTTTAAAACACTGAATTTGCACACCATTAGTAACTTATCCTTGTTCATTTTTTTAGGGCGTTCTTTCAGCTTTTCCTTCAAAACGTTGGGTATATTTCTTGTCATTGTTTTTTATCGCTATGTGTATCTTATCACATCCTGCAACAGAGTGAGCCTTCATGGCCGAGGTGGGGGTTAGGACAGGCTAGAGCTGAATGCATATGGTAAATTTTAAACAGATGATAATGGGAGCTATGGGGAGCAGAGGCGGGCGGTGACGGGAGTTAGTTCAACGTTTGGGCATTGAGAGCGCGGGCCAGCGGTATCTGCTGCTGGGGGTTTTAGGAATGCCACTCAAGGCGAATAGGGAGCATTGTGCCGCACTGCGTGGAGGGAGTTATAATGGAAGTGGAGGGAGAACGCGCTCATTGTTCTGAGGAGAACTCTGGGGACACTGGGACTCTTTTTAAGAGGTCACTAAGGCTGCGTTGTAGGGATGGTAGGGCTGTTCCGCAGGGACACTGGGCCCAGTGTGCCCATGAGGTTGCTCCGTGCCAGGGCCGACCTGAGCTGCTGCAGCTGGACCGACAGTCCCTTTCCTTTAATTGTCCTGTTCTCCTGTGACTTCAACATCCTTAATTAGTCTGTAACCACTGCTCATCAATACAAACTCCCATAACAATTTACTTGTGGTGCCCTCACGAATGTGTGGCAACCCCAACCAAGAGGGACAAGGAAAACTTAAAATAAATTAATCTTTTTTTGCTGTATCTTTCATTATGCAATCTCTAGAGATATTTGTATCTACTTCTTGTGACATACTTCTCGTGACATTCTCCTCGCCAGGTGAGGCGGGAAGAAAAACTAAAGTTTTTCTTAAGTCTTGGTTGTCTTTGTTTTGGTAGTTTTAAGACTTGAAAGTATATCTCTGACTCTCGACAGGTTTACACCAATAGACATTTCCCCCTCAATTCACATCCACCTTTCTCTAATCTGGCATGTTCGTTTAGATTTTTTAAGTTCCTTTATGTTATGAAAACAAGGGAATTTACTGAAAATAACAATTTCTTAACACTGAATAAACGGTCTCAAATTAAAAGTTGGATTTGTCATGAAGAGATTTTAGTACTGCAATAAAATGGTTCCATATTTGTAAAGGGTTTTAAATAATGTGGGTTGCAAATGTATATTTTACTTGAGAAAATTTCTAAAAAATCTTCTAAAAAAATCATTCGGATAAATGCCTATTCTGGTGAGTTGAAATGGAAAAGATCTGGCAGTTTTCTTTGAGCTCCTCCTCTTATTATTCAGAAAGAATTCATTGTGTAACGACATCCTGTAATATGACAACCTTGATTCTAAATAGCGGGTGTACTCAGAAATGAGAATAAGTCCCCTAACGAGATCGAGGAGCCAGTCTTTGTCTTCCAGGAACACAAATTGGACAGAAGTAGCTTCTTGCCTTGATGTCCCAATGGGGCTTACTGCTCAAAGAAATCTAGTTCAATTAAAATTCAATAACAAATCTAAAATCCCACAAGCTTTCTAATTTGGTTTTACTTCTTACTACATACTATATGTAGTTATACAATGGTGGAACATTATGCCAGATCTGACAAGTAAAGGTTTAAAAATGTTCCCAGAACAGAAATTTTCTTATTAACTCTTTTTTTAAATATCAAACTGATATCAGAAATGTGCTAAGAAACGGTTTTGAAAATATCTACAAAAAAAGAAACAAGAAAGAAAACTACATTTTGCTTGTTGCAAAAGTTTAGCATTTCAAGAAAGATTATTTGTGTCTTTTTTGGCAAAAAATACAGCTTGTCATTTTCCCTGTGAATATTTTGCTATTCTAGACACAGTACTAGTAAAACAATTTTTATAAAAAAAAAGTCAGATTTTTTTTGTCAGTCATTGCTCTCCATATTTTCAGAATAACTAGAGATACGTCTTTGTTTGTTGACACTTTTATGTATTTTCCCATTCATTGTGCAGTTTCTTAAATCTGCTTGTTTTGTTTCATCATTACGATTTCCACAATTCTCTCCATGAGCTTTAGGATCTGTGATGGGTAACCACTCTTCACCTAACAGTCCATTCAGTTGGTAAAATCTGTTATTTGACCAACTGATCAGCAGGGTGTAAATACAAAGCACAGGAAATATAACAGGCTAACAAATAGTGCATCTTTTGCAACTGGACTATAAATTTGACATATTGTACAGCTCTTTTATGCAGTCTTTTTTTCAAATCTAAACTTGTGTAACACTCACAAACAACGTGCATCATTCATAGACTGTGCATCAGAAAATGTATTTAATTTATAAAAAAGATCATCTTCATCAATTTCATGTAGATGATCAGAGTAAGATCAAAGTTTTAAGCTAAAATTTAAATGTTAATTTATTCCCAAAAGAAATATTACCAACTAGAGGCTAAACACTTACGCATTCCAGCATTGCATATGCTCTTTAATAGAGCTATTGATAAAATAACTTTTCTCAATTTGTAAATCCAGAAAAACATGACTGAGAAATAAATACTTTTTTTATTTTTATTATCACTTTATTATAGTCCCTGTAGGGGAATTTTCCTTGTGGTAGTTTAAAACATTTGTCCTTAATGTCATCAATAATCTCATCTTTGGTTGATTATGAAGAGATGAAGAAACACAGATAAGGTTACAGATTAGCATGCTGTTCTGGACCTGTAGCTTATTGTGGCTATTCCATCTCTGTCCCTTCAGGATTTTCAGGCCCTGGTGAGTGACACAGCAGAGCATGGCTTTGTGGTGGTGTCGTTTGGCGCTGGAGTCAAGTATCTCTCCCAGGACATTGCTCACAAACTGGCAGGAGCTCTGGCCCGTCTGCCACAGCGTGTCATCTGGAGGTAATGCTCACATGCACCCGGTCATCTGTCATAGAATAATGTGTGAACAGGATTTTTTTTTTTTTTTTCACACTCATCATTCTTGATGTCACATGCCGTGGAGTCCTGCAATCAGCTATATAGCTTGTCAGGAGCATTGTAAAATAAAGGCAATGCTTTGTTCCTCAGTGCTGGGCTATTTGCTAAGGTCAGAGTCCGAACCCACCCACATGTGCGTAATATCTGGAGCCATCTCATGCGCAATGATCTCCTTTACGTCACGAGACTTGCCTCTGCAAAACCGGATGACTTCAATTTCTAACAAAGAAACTACTTCGTTTTAAATACTGCATCAGGTCGTAAGAGTATAAAAAGCTGGATTAGTTTATTTTCTAAATGTCCACTCTGCTAGTGTATTGTAATACACATGAAGACAGATAACTACAGTAATTGCCAATGTGCTTTGATTGGTATAACATACACCTGCAAAGTAAGGCATACCTTAGGTAAACTGTTGGAATAAAAGCATGAGACCCACACTGACCTTTAGTGTAAGTACAATATAAGGGAAGAAATAAAAGTTTTTAAGCAAAGAGAGAAATGTAGGGGCTGTGTTTTCAAACATGTCCTCTGAACATGTTAGTGCTTAACTCTTATCTTTGTATATTTAGGAGGTTGTTATTCATTGACTACAGTGACCCAGATTTCTGAGTTGTTCTGATCCTGTACAGGATTGGGAAATTCATCATAAAAATGACTGGCCTTCAGTATAATTTCATCTCCCAAGAAATCCCAACACTAATACACATCACTTTTCATGACGTTCCCATCTGAAATGTTCTGCTGACCTTTATTTAGGAACATTTGTGAGCACGATCATTAGCAGCTCCAATTTTAGGGACAACCTCTATCAATCATTATGTTTTCTTTCACCTTTGCTTTAATGTTCCATAATGAATTGTATTATAAGCAATGTTAAAATTACGTTTTGTTGATGCTACATTTGTTGTTTGATCAGGATATATCATACAATATCTAAGTATCTATGATTAGGAAAATAAATCCCACATTTTTCTTTCACTCGCATTGTTGCTTAGTCTTTCTTTTTTTTTTTTTTTTTGAATGAGTGAATCCTTGTTTAGACTCTGCACATTATGAATAAACACACAAGAAGCAGTTCAATAAAGTTCAAAGTTGACAAACCACATTCCTACCTTTGCAAAGATAGGAAGGACGACAGGGAAGAGAATGCAGGAGATAAGAGAAACATTTTGGTGTTGCTTGGCTTATGATTTAAGAAGCAGATATCAATAATCTAGAGATTAGATGTGCTACACAGTCTTTTTGTTCTTTTATATGTATAGCAAGCTCAGTAGTTCTCATAATTAAGATGCAGCATGCTGTCTCTATTTTTAATGTAAATGTCAGGTTTGAATGAGCTAAAAATTGGTGCATTGTTTCTCTAGAGTGCTATAATTTAGTAAACTAAACTAGGGTCATTTTGGAAAGTGGATTGCAGTAATAAAATAACGAGAAGCTGTCAGTTATGTAGCACCCAAGGAAGTTGACTCACATGGAACATGACACCTTTTATTGCTCCCATTTGCTAAACGTTCCCTTGATCTGCATATTTACACAGCCAAGCCTCACGTCCACATAATGGTCACGTATGCCTTATTCAACTGCAGGGTAGTTTTGTGTAGCTGCATCACATTTGATATATGTATTCATATATTTTTTGTATTGCATACAATCAAAATTAAATCCATGAACTGTTGCATAAATGAAGACAAAGAGAAGATTTTGTTTAAAGGCTTTCAGTGTTTATTAAAACCAAGAGGATGTAAGAGATGGAGGACCAATGTGTTTAAAAGGGGGATCAAACCAAATGAATTGTTTCATTGATAAATGCCTCCATGAATGCCAGCTTTGATTGGCACAACAATGGGACAAGGCTGTGTTGACTCCAGATAAAAGACTTTGAGCCAGGGAGGGAAGCAGACAGAGATAGACAGATGGAGGTTGTTTTGTAGCATACATATGCATCATTAGCGGAAATGCTTTACACGCACACGCTTACACATCCACCGATCTCGCACTCTGCTTGCTTTCACACAATGACAAGTGTTAAGAGTCTGGGTCATGCAGTTCAGTCACTCTTTGCCAGTTCAACCTTCTGTAACCTTTTGTTTTCTCAGATTCACTCGTTAACAAAATGTGTCTATTTTTATTATTCAATCATTGTGTCCATTCCAGGTATTTTTCATTTGTCTGGATGTTACATAGTCATAGACATCCAGTATCTGGTAGGATGCCAGAAATTGCTGGAGGATAGTTTTAATTTATATTTTATTACTTTTATTTTATATTCTTTAAATGTTCCAAATACTTGAGAAGCAATGTCGTGTGTCATTGTATCTATGCCAGTGATACAATACTTCTACCTGTTTGCATGCCAGTTTGCATCTGCTTTTCAAACGTGCTGAATGAAAGCACAAAACCAGCACCCACAATCTCATTTAGGTTTAGTAAGTTGAATTTTGGGTGGTAAGCCACAAAATAGTTGAGAATTCTGTTTGTGTGTTGTTTGTAGACCAAACTTGTGCCTTTTTTTTTTTTTTTACTTGCAAACCTGTTAAAAATTTGGCCTTTAGATTGTTAATAAAATGGATTGTTAGACCAACCAACGACGAAATATCCCACACACCTCACTGGCGATACCATATTTATAAAATGGCAGATAGATTATTATCAACAAGTATTAGGAAATTGCTGAAAAGACTGCTGCTGTTTACAGTGCTAGTTAATATTAAACCCTAATACTTAAGAGATGCATTCCATTCACATTTCTTTCATAACTTGGGAGTCATCCAATTCTTTAACTAAATCATTGTGAAACATTTTTTTATGAACAATGTATTTGGATTGGCAGAATTTTTTTTTCTTATCCTATTGTTATCTAAAGAAAATAAATGGTGGTGAAAACTGCATGCAAAATTTATAAATTTTTCACATGGAAAAATATAAACAATTTTTAGGAAGGCAGGAACTTCTATAAATATGATAAAATCTGCTCTTTAATAAATTAAAATCTTTAACTGTGTTAATTTAATCAAATAGGATGTACCATTGTTTTACTTGCTCACATGCACCACCTGGTGGCTTTTGATGGAACAAAGTAGCTACAAAATGTTTAATATTTATCAAAATCCATCAAGAAAAAAATTTTGAAAACATTTCACAAAATGTAACATGTATTGCTTGTTTCATCATTGATGACTGTATGTTTTTATGATGCAAAGCACTTAAAACTGCATTGTTGCTGAAAATGTGTTATGCAAATACATTTGACTTGACTTGATATGAAACAAAAAATTCTAACCTGAGTCCTTTTCTCAGTGATTAAATAAGATGAAGTCACTGACAATATCCACAAATCTTTCTGGCATTGTTTTATTGTACATAGTTAGCATCTATTAACTGATACATATGCGACTGAGCTGACAGGCTTGTTAGTGGTTGGTCCATGAGGCGTGTGGCTATGCAAACAATATGACATCGTGAGTTATTACTTTAGAACTTGCTTCTGATGTGAGTAATGTATTAATATTTTCCTACCTTTGAATATTGAGCCTCTGTGTGAACGTATAAAAGGATGTTAAAACAACTGTGAACTTCATTGAATTACAATTTACCTCGTTTAGAAGTTTTGTCAGAGCTTGCAGAACATAAATGAGTTTAATTATATCGTGCTCAATAAGGGGGTTAATTTAATGGTTTCTTGTTTGACTGCACATGGAAACCTTATAAATGCATGTCTAAATCTCTGTGTGCTTTCAACAATATTTACCTTCTACACATTTTGGATAAATACCTCTGCTTTAATTCTGAAACATAGGTGTTTTATATTTTTTTAAAAAACAGAAGGAAGTAAATTTTTAGTTTGTATTGTTGTCTAACTCTTAGCATCTCACATGGCTGAACAAGTTGGCATTATGCAAAAAATTTCAGTCACTTGCATTGTGTTGTATGTGCCACAGACATGGTACATTTAAAAAAATATTCCAGGTTGGAAATGAACTAAGTCCGCGTATGCCTCTTCTGAATAACTTGTATCAGTGTTGGGTCCTTTCACTATGATTTTCTTTCTTTTCTTTTAGATTCTCTGGAGTTGCACCCAGTAACCTTGGCAACAACACCAAGCTTGTTGATTGGATGCCACAGAATGACCTATTGGGTGAGCGCATACCATTTATATTTAGCTCAGTTTTGTGTACTGCATTGCATGGTCCCTGAAAAGAACATTTCATTGTAGAGTTGACCTGAATTCAAAGTCCAAATAAACAGACGCTGTAAAATACTCTTGTCAAATGAGATTGGCAGCCTTGGCCATGCTGACATCTCTGTGAACTATGGAAAACCCCAGGAGTGCATTGGTAAAATATAAAATCAAGTAACTAAAATGGAATTATCACCCAGCCCATAGCCGTATAGATAGATACCTGGAAAATGGGACTTACCTGGTTGTACCTGATGGACGTTTCAGAGACTCATTAGCCACTTTGGTGCTAAAATCTAAATGTGAATGCTGTCCATGTTCTAAAGATGTGTGAACAAAGGCAGCACATATTTACACATTTCCATGTTTGACCTTTCCAAAGGGCAGAGTAAGTAACTCTGTTGACACAAAGGGAATACATGTTTAGGTTTGCTTTTGTTGTTATAAAGAGGTGTCGAGGTATTCAAACAGACTTGTGATAAAATCAAGATTTTATGGAGAAACTTTTGAAATTATATTTTTAAAAGATCTGTTCCGCTTAACTCAAGAGTTTTTACCCTGAGAATTTACAGTTCTTAGGGTTGCATGCCCTGAGACCTGCAAATATTTATAGCAAAGCAGGACTGCAGGAAACACAGCATGTTAATAGTTACTAATGATTTCAACACCCATGCTTCCTACCATCCAGGCCATCCTCACACTAAAGCCTTTCTGAGCCACGGGGGCTTAAACAGCATCTATGAGGCCATGTATCATGGGGTGCCGGTGGTGGGTGTGCCTCTCTTCGGAGACCACTATGACACCATGACTCGTGTGGCAGCCAAAGGGATGGGAATCATGCTGCACTGGAAAGAAATGACGGAGGAAGATCTTTATGCTTCCCTCAACAGTGTCATCAACGACCCCAGGTTGGACTGGTCTTCTCTGTTATGTGTCATCCTTACTTGTACATTTCTTCATAAGCACCTCATGCATTGCTTTGAAATGTATTAAACTTCTTTTTAAATTAGATTTTATGTTATAGACCAACACAAAGAAAATAATTGTAAAGGAGAAGAAAAGTTATACAAATAAAAATCTGAAACCCTTAGACAACCCTTGGTTTCATTCTCTAAAAATCTAGGCTTTCATTTATAAATATGGCGTATGGAACAACCAGGGCCTGAAACACTTCAGGTCCGAGATGCTGATACACTCTTCCAGTGAAAGCTTCAGGAGGTAGTGGCTAGTGCCTCAGGTGTAGCCACTGTCCAAAGCGCAGAAAAGTGCACGTTTTAATACCGCTGACTGCTCCATTGTGGAACGAACCTTCTGCTTCCTAAAATACTGGCGGCAGTGTGTAACTCGTATTTGTCACGCCACTACTGTGGCTACCAAAAATGATAGTTTTTCCAACTCTCAACCTCACTCACATCAAGTTCTGCCTTGTGAAATTGTGTTTTACTCATTTCTCTGCGGTTTCCATTGTTGACCATGAAATAACATTGATTTACTGACTCATTTAAATGCACCAGCATTCATGAAGCAGTTTGCATTCGCCTCCCATGGTTGAACATGGGTGTGTAGGGGGCAGAACCTTAGGAGGATATAGCAAATGAGCTGCAGCTGTTATTTATAAAGGTGAAATTGATTTCTGGGGTGTGTGCTCATGGTTTCATAAGTCAAGATTTATTTTGGTATATGCCATTTTCAGCTTTTGGTTGTAGGTAGACTTCGACCTTATGTAATATTCTATGAATACTTTTACTTATAGCAAGCAGAACAAACTCCAATGTTTAAAGAAAGCCAAAGGGGCTGGTAGATATGTTGTTTGCAACATGGAATGGTATTCTCTGTATCTCTTTTTGTCATAGTAGGAGTTGTCCTCATGTTTTTTTTTTTCTTTTTTTTTAAACCCCCAACTCTGTTGTCCTCCTGTTCCCAGGTACCGCCAGCAGGCTCTTCTCCTCTCCAACATTCACAAAGATCAACCAGGCCACCCAGTCACCAGGGCTGTGTACTGGATCGGCTACATTCTCCGTCACAATGGCGCTAACCACCTGCGCTCGGCTGTGTATGAAGTGTCCCCCTACCAGTACTTTCTCGTAGACGTACTTTTTACTGTTGCAGCTGCCGGCGCTCTCATAGTGTTTTTGCTGCGTAGGTTGGTACGTCTCCTCAGGGGTAAAGCCAGTGACCACAGCAGAAGAGTAGACGGCAGCATGACCAATGGACACTGTCACTCTGAGAGCATTGCCAACGGGAAGCACAAACGCAATGGTTCCTTGAAAACCGAGAAGAAGATAAATTAGTTTTCCTGAATGGTGACGTGAGGAAGAAGTTGCCCTAAAGACTCAGTTCTAGGTTTGGTTCATTGCTTTGATAAAAGCGTGGAACAAAAGCTGTTCTTAGGTCTGTGTCAACGAGGCAACTGCTACTCAGAGCAAGCACAAGGCTGAATGAGGATACACTGCGTTGTGTGGGGACAGCAAGGCATCGGGTGCTCCAAATCTGTGTGTATGTGTGTTTAGATGAATGTTTGTGCTATAAGGCAGAATTAACAGAAAAAAAAAAAAAAAAAAAAAAAAAAAAACTATAACAGCAGCTACAGCGAGACAGTGCAAGTTGTTTTCACGGATGAAATAAAGGAAGGACACATCTATACGAGCATCTCATCTACTCCATGTCCTCTGCTGGCTTCCTCAGCAGAGGGAGGACCACCAAGCTTTCATCCTAGGAACAAAAGCAACAAATCAAACTGCTTTGGATTGATCCTTTGTTTTAAAGTGTCTGGTGATAACTGTAAATAGAAAGAAAAATCTATTTATTGCTGCTCGAATGCATTTTAATGATGGACCTTTTTAACCTTGTCTTATTGTTAATTTATTTCTTCTGTCTGTCAGAGATGTGACAGTATGACGGTGGACGTGGACGCCTTATTCCGAGATCACATCTCTCTTCGTATTGGCGAAACAAGCAACATTGACAGCAGCAATCATAAATGTGCTCTGGGTTTGTAATGTAGTTGCGTTGTTCAATGCACGTGTCTGACTCATCCTTGTCAACATACACAAGTTTCCCTTTTCACATGGTAGTGCCAGCTTGTGAATGATAGGTCTCTCTGCTTGACCTGACTGTGTGAAAAGGTAATTTTATTACTTTTGTCTATTTTTTTTTAATTCTATTAGGTGATTGTGTACAAGTGAGCGGAGCCACTCAGTCCCATGCAGGGCAGGATGAGTCAGAGCATTACTCATTTATGATTGTTGCTACTGTAGCCCCGTTCGTTCATTCTGCTTCTATAATCTATTTATTGCAGTAAAGATTTCTCACCCTGTTGCCATTTTCAGGGCTACACTTGACTTTGTACATAATTTCTCCATTAGTTGTTACTTAAATTCTGTGTACTAATTTCAATTCGTCACTATTGCTAAATAAATTACTTGCCCCACAGTTTTACTTTGATAAGCCTGGAAGACATTGCTGTTGCCATCCATGCGCAAACCAGCAGACTTTATAGAATTTATTATAATTTCAACACTTGAATGAAATGCCTTCTCAAAACCTACAGGGCTCTCCACATTATTGGCACCTCTACTAGATATCTTCAAGCAGCTGTGGAACAAATTATTCTTACGCTTTTCCATAATTTCACAACGTGTTTTAGCCATTTTTCAAAATTTTTGTATAATTATTTAGTAATCATTGACCTGTTTACCTTCAGAGCATGTGTATGAAGTCACAGAGGCCTATTTCAATACCTGATGGTGTTTTGTTTATTTTACATTTAATTTCTGTGTCTAAGAACTATTCATAGGTAACCCAAAACTTTCTGTTTCCCTGGAGAAACAATCATATCACCAAGATGCCATTTTATTTTAACCACAAATGGAAAAGAAGAACATGTGATTTAAGACCAATGTGTTTTGATCTATGCGAGTAATAAAATAAGTAGAAGAAAACTGCTACTCATTCAAGCTTGAAAATATCAGCACAGTCAGTATTAAGTTTTAGAAAAAAAACTTTAACTGTGACAAACAAGGTCACTTGGAAAAAAACAAACTATTCCTAATGTCAGAAAATGCGGTTTAGTTGCACTACATTTAATTCAAGCTCATCTTCTCACCCTGCAGTAGAAAAGGTTGGCAAGAGAAGTTTTACCAAAGTTAAGACAGCAGTAAACTTTTCATGTGTCTGATTATTCTACTTACAGTAAAAGATCAATTATTTTCTAACTTTAAACAAACAAAAAAAAAACCCTCTTTACCAGGGGTGCCAATAATTGCTGAGTGCACTGTATGGTTCTCTGTCGTTTCTGAGTGTTTCATTATACATGTTAATCTTATTATGGGAATGAGATGGCTTTATGTTTAGCCCTATGAGATTTCTTTGTTCTATGAAATTAGAATGTGCAAACAATTGTGAGTTTTTAAGCTATTTTCTGTTACTCTTTTCCCTTTATCTTGTTGTTGACAACATTTAACTGAATTACAGCTCCAACAATTTTGGCACCCCTGATATTTCCTATATGATTAATTTCTATATTTGATTTACTTCCTTAAGAACCATTTGCAACCCCAAACTTTCTGTTTTTCTACAACAAACAATTCTGACACATAAGCCAATTTCTCTTCAAAGTTGGAAAAACAACGGAATCTAACGCTACACTAATCCAGATAAATAAATAAAAATATTACAAGATCATGGCTTATCTGTCAAGTTCTTTTAAATACCCAATCAGAGCAATAATTAGAGTTTTTTAAAAACATAGAATCGTGACATATGTATTCAAATGAGAATCTAACTTTTATGCAGAGTGAAAAAGACAAAATGGAAAATAAAAATTCTCCAACACCCACAGTTGTAAAATTGCAACAGATGTTCAGAAGTTGTTCTAAGAGTCTTACACAAATTTACCTGGGGTGGCAATAGATTTTTTTTAGTGTGCTGTAAGTATTAAACTAAAGAAAATTTTCATTTGAACAACATAAAATAACCAACTTAAAGGGGGAAAAAACTTGATCTCTGTTTCTCTCTTTCTCTGTGAGATACATTTACACTTGCAACACACATCCAAGCCCTGCTGAAAAACAACGGACTCATACTTGAATCAACTTTCTCAATAATCACTTGTCATGATATCAGCAGTCAGGCTCTGGCAGTAGGTGGCGTTGCAGGTGCTACACAGGCTATGAACAGGGTCTGAAGTTTAGAAAATGTTTGATATTTCTTCCTTGTCATGTTTGCAGTATTAATATTGTAGCCCTGACCTGTTAAAGAAGCCGTTGATATTTTTCTTTAATGTCTAGAGTCATGTCACTAGTCCTATGAAGTTTGTAAGTCATCAGCTTGAATACTGCCTCCATTGGTGCACATACTATGCTCTCTTCTTGGACCTCAGACATAAACGTTCTCTTTTGTCTCTCACGCTGTTTAGATTTTGTTTTACCTTCTTTATGGAATGATATCTTTTCTCTTTTTTCCCCCCTTCCATGCGTGTCTTATGTTGTAAATAGAATGTAAACAAAATACTAACGCTGAATAAAAGTCAAATATTTTGTTTGCAGACCTGATGGAAACCTTCTTTCCTATCTCGCAAGTTTGGAAAGCAAACTTTGGGTGTGGAATGTCGGAATGTGGCCTTATCTTCACTTACAGTAAACCTGCAGAAAATATTCACAAATATTGCTTCATTGCAAGTAAAATACATGTGGTTTAAAAAAAAAAATAGTGGGGCTAAAAATTTTGTTTACTCAATGAAAACAACTGAATGTGGCAGAATATTTCAGTCTAATGCAATTTCACTGACAGCCAAAGCTAAAACTGAGACTTTCTCAGTTTGTTGTTTCTCTCTTCCTTCTCTCAAACTTTGTCTCTGCCTTACAGCAGTCGAGCGTGGCAGCCTGTCAGTTCAACGAAAACTAAATGGAGAAGTCATTTTATTTTTTTAACAGCTGGGTCACAGCATGCAGCCCAACTTCGCTTTGCAAACAAAATGCAGTCTTTAGATTCAGAAAAAAGAGGTTTTCAGCGCAGATTTATTTTCTCTACAATAAATGAGAGGCTCATTTCACCCTGAATTTAAGTTAAAATGTCTCAAAAACAGTGATTTGCAAAAGCTTTGATATCCTCTAAACTCGCAACGTCAAAGCTCAGAATGTATTGGACTGATTTAGATCAATCGTTTTGTCTAATAAAGTAACAGAGAAGCAGATAATTAGGACGCAGTAAATCTTCCTTTTGAAAAAATTTGTACCTCCAAGATGTCTGAATATGTTTGTTGTCCTACAAAAAAATTACACCTCCTCTTCAGGCTTAAGTCTTCTCTTTCAGGATTGCCTTATGTTTTAGCTCCATCCATCTTCCCATCAGGTCTCTGTCCCTTGTCCAAAGCTGGGAGAAAGTATCCCCACAGTTTTAAAATCTAAAACTGCTTTGAATTTCTTCTCAACTGTCCCCCACCTGTCCGCTGCGTTTCTTGGTTTTCATGATGTTGCTTGTTCACTAATGTTTTCTAACAAACCTCTAGGTCTTCCAAACATCTGCTTTCATTCTGAGTCAGAGATACACACAGATGGACTGTTACAGACTCCTGAAGACAATTGGTTCCTCTGGATTCTATTCGGTGTGTGTATACCAACACGCGTTGTACTGCTCTGATTCACAATGATGCACTACGTTTTTTTCCAACTTTACAAGCTCAATGAAATGCTATAAAGATTGTGATTTTAACATGAAAAAAACTGCAAATGTTCAAGTCACATGAAACTACATATTCCTTCTATGGACTAAGAGCTGGTTTCCTTTAATACATTGATGGAACAAAAATATTTAACTTTGTGAGACGTGACTAGATGTTCAGTGGCTGCAGCTGCTGGAGCCCGTCTTCGTTTGACAAGGGGTGTCTAGGCTTTCTGTCGGGAACTGTTACCGAGCTGCAGGAGGCTTTTGAAGGTATCAAATGGTTGAATCATCTAAAGTGGCCCAACTGCGCACACACATGCGCGCAAGCCAGGCGGATAGAGATAGGCTTATCTAATGCTGTTTGCTCGTGCTGAGTGAGGCGGGGGTAACAAAACACCCTGCCTGGTACCCTACTTCACTCACTGGCCCTGTTAATTATTCACCCTGCCTGGAGGGCCCTGTAGACCTCATACACACTCACACACACACACACACACACGCACACGCACACACACACATGCGCACGCACACACAGCAAGTCAAAAGCATCTGCAGTATGTTTAATTTACGTTCTTGAAGTTGTTTTCTTTTGTTGCTGCTGGTGGCCAATTCAGACGCTCCTGTTAACTGAGACAGGAAGGGGTGGGGGTGGGGATTAAAGGTCTGGACTGTTAAAGAGGAATGTGATATCACAGAAAGCACAGAGGGCATCATTCGTGACATCCTTCATTCATTCTTAGCCACACTCCCCTTCTCACATCTTCTAAGGGCCTATTATCTGTTTTTCCTCCTCAGACCAAAGCAATTAAACACTTTGTGCGGAGCTAAGTGGGCATACATCGTACAGGGCGAATAAGGTCCCAACTACTAACAAAAGATCTGAGTTGTGGATTTACCAATAGTTTGACTACAGGGCATGCTGCAGCCCTGCAGGAGGATGCTGGGCTTGAAGCTTTTGTGTGCGTCTGTGTGTTTTATAACGCCCAGGTGGTGTGGGCCAGATTTGAAATTGTTGACTTAACCTAAATGGCCCTAAATGAGTGATGGTTTTCCTTCAGTGCTTATCTGTCTCTGTCGCAGTATATTCCAAGAGCTCTACTTATAGACCCAGCCAGAAGTGTGTAATATTTCTTCAAACGGGTTTGACGGGACAGAAAGGCTGTCTCGGCAACGAACTGACCTTGACAATGCATGACAGCAAAGAAAAAAAAAAAAGACAGGAAAATATTTTTAGATGATTTTTCAAATAAAATTAGAGCTTTTAATATTATAAAGGTCCTCTTTTAATATTTAAAGATGAATGATAAAATATTTTCCTTTTTATCTATTTATTGTCAAAACTAATTTGAAAGATTGTTTATTAATTTTAGTATACAAAACAAAGTTTCAAAACTTGACTCTTCTTGTTAGCTGACACAAACAGTCATGTCACGTGCATGGAGAAGCTGGCAAGAGGTGCAGGTCACTATGGAGGAGCTGCAGAGAGCCACAGCTCAGGTGGGAGAAACTGTCGAAACAAGCGAGACAAGATTTGGTTTGCAAGGCAACAAAAAAAAAAAGCCATTGTTGAAAGAAATTTTTAAAAAAGATCTATTTAAGGTCTGTGTTCTGACCTGTGCAAAAAAACTTGTTGAAGAAGGTTTTCTGGTCAAATGAAACCAGGATTGAGGATTATGAGCCACATCACAAAAATCTTTACGTAGCAGAAAACTTAAGACTGTACGTTATTTAACGCAGCATGTCTACCATGAATAAGGTGGTTTCAGCATCATGCTGTAGGTCCTTTTGTGTTGATGGTCTCAGATTTTAAAAGAAATGTGGATCTGAAATCAGGATAATTGTTAAATCCATATTTAAAATGTTTCTGCATTACAGTACTTAGTGTTTTCTTGCATGTGACTCACAGCAATGGACAGAGGTGTGGCAGTGCGTTAGATATGTAGTGTGATCTGACTCCTTGTTCCCTTCCAGTAGAACTCTGCAGATATTAATTTACAAAGTTACATCATCATGCAATTATTAGACTCACTGTCACTAATAAGAACACCCTTTCTGTGGATGTTAGGTTAAATGGTGATTTTGAGCTGATTAGGGACTACGTGTAAGCAAGCATGGAGTACATGTCACCCCCCCTTACACTCACCCATTACTCTGACTAAGATGAAGCATGTACTGATAATGAAAGCGCGACTTCTGGTGCATGAATAACATTTTAAAATAGAATCAAGACAAATCCTGCAGGCTGCTTTTATGTCCACTAGAGGGTAGTAGCATGTCATAAAAAGTGTTGAGTTGTAGCATTTAGTTTTTATTTATTTATTTGATTCATTTTTCTTTTTTTTTTTCTTTTTTTTGACTTCTCTAATAACTGCTTCCCTGGTTTGACTAAATATCTGAAGAGCCTGTTGACTAAACTTCTGACTCAGATGCTAAAACTGCAAAGATCTTACAGTGGCTGTCATGAGGAAAAAAATGTGGCACAACATATGAAGTGTGCCTGTTATTGCCATTCCTCTCCTGCTCGTCAACAGCTGTAAGTCCAATTAAAGCTCCCCTCCTCCTGTAAAAACTCTCTTTGGACCCACTCTCAGCATGACAGATGTGTCCGTCGGTGGACAAAGAGAAATCTTCAAAATCAAAGGGCCTTCAAGTGAAGATTTCAAATAAAAGTTAAATGATTCTTTTGAAGAAACGGGCTCTCGTCGGCTGCTTCAAAGATAACATTGAGCCAGAATACGATGAAGGAAGGTAATAAATAATTGCAGCCAGAAAAAAATATAATTAGCATGTGCTATATTTGTGCATGCGGGCCTCATATATGGCTATATAGATAAATAAATCTGAGCATGTGGTGAAATGTGTACTTTTTATGCACTAGCACGCGTGTGTTTGTGCACATTTGTATGTATGTGTTTGTGTCGGGGGTGTTTGGGATGGATGAAGCCCTGTCACTGTGTCTCCATGGAGATAAGAGAAGCCCGACAGGCTGGCAGAGAGAATGACAGCTTTTATATCAATCATGCTGACTTATAACTGTACGCGTGTGGACAAGTGTGTCTGAGCGCTAAGGGGTTAGGGAAGGGTATTAGGCTGGAATCAAAAATAAATCAATGTCATGTGGTTTGTAAGTCAGCAGCTGTTGTCAGTTTGGCCTCACCTCTTGCTGTAATCTCTAAACTCCAGTGACCACACGGCCCTACACACACACACACCCACACACCCCCACACACACACACCCACGCACACAGGCACACACGCATGCACGCACACAACAAACAGATGCCAGCATGTGTCACCCATCTCTAAGTGCCTGGACAACGCCCAGCAGGAGACGCTCAGCCAAATGTTACCCTGGATACATCTTTCAAGCTTCTCTGTGATTCAGCCCTCTGATTTACTTTCTGTTCCTCTCTCAATATCTCTTCCTGTTTTGTTTTTTTTGTTTTGTTTTGTTTTGTTTTACTATACACCCACGACATCTTCCCACTTTCTATCTCCAGCCTCTCCAGCCTCTATCTCCAAGCATCCTTCCAACCCCGGAGCCTGGCTGAATCTGTAAGCTGATGCAGCGTATCTGTGAGGAATTGGAAATTCAATTGGAGAAAATCAGGCTTTTGAGTTTGCAGCCTGATATTTAATTAGGGGAGTGAATTATAGCTGTGTCGCTGCAGGGACAAAGCGCAGAGGTAATGTGACAGAATAAACAATAAATAAGAAAAAAAGAGAATAAACACAGTTTTTCCCAGCATGCTTGAACAAAATAGTAATGCCGGCTCCTGGTTGTGCAGAACTTTCCATACAGCCTCACTTAAACCAAGAATAAAACATGTTATTCTGGACTATATGTGTTTGTGTGTGTAAACAATCGATTCTCTAATATTATCTGAATTCTTTCCCCGGTAGCGGGTCTCAGCCCAAGAGGCCCACAGTCAGACAAAAAGATAAAGAAAGAGAGGGGACTCTGGAGATAAGACAGGCCTGAGATAAAAATTTAACCTCCACTGTGATTAGGTTCTGCCCTCGTAGGCAGATCTGCACTGATAAACACACTCACCTAGAAAATCACCCTCACACCTTCATACTATTTAAATTCTGTATTATGTTTGATCCTTATCAGTTTCATTGTGTTACATTTTTTTCTTGGTTTTCAATCTGTTTTGTTTTATCACACAGTGGGACTCACATTTACTGCCTGCTGTGTAAGAAAACTTAAAAGAATGCTGTGTTCCAGGAGCGAAATATGTATTTGAGTACATTTACATCTAAATCCAGATATTTATGTATGATGTGTAAACAGAAAATACATTTTCCGACCGTCTGACATTTGAGCTTCATTCAAATGTTTTGAATATCACTTTAGAAGGTCATAAAAGTTTGATGGAAATTTGGCCCATTCCTACTGAAAGAACTGGTCTGAGTCTGGTTTGTAGGCTGGCTTTCTGCTTGATGCCTTGAGATATTGCTCCAGAGCTCTCAATTCATGTTATTTTTTTATTAAGCCACCAATTTGTGAAGGGTACCAGTTATTCCTGCAGTAAAACATACACACAGCATGATGCTGCTGTACTTCAGTCTTGATGCTGTTTCCAGGATTTTCATTGCTATGGTAGCAATAATGCTACTATTATCACTATGGCTTTACACTTAAGCTTTAGTGAGTGGAGGAAAAGTACTCAAAGAAGTAGTCAAAGTAGTATAATATAACTATAATAAAAGACAAAGTAGTTCTGCAAGTATTAGGACTTCAGTTATTTATAGGCCTTCTACCAACCAACTTGCCTTTGCTCTCCTTCAGAGGGCAAGAACAAGGCTGCTGCCTTCTGCTTTGAAGATTATTTTGATTGCACATTACAAAACTTTAACCACATCTTCCACTCATGGATACAATGCACCACCAGTTTTACCGCCCTTACCTCCTATTAGAAACTTTGATTTTAACCTTAAATAAATACATTTTTAAGAAATCTTCCCTAGTTGTTGTGGCCTTTGAGTGGATAATAAGAATTGGGGGTTCGTCCGGGATGCCCAAAGAACTTACGAGGTTCTCAGATGTCCCACATCGGTAATCAGCACTGCAAAGAAAAGATAAATGCCCAACCTAACCACAAAAGTGTTAACCATTGTTATATTTGGAACTGATTCATAAGTCCTGAGAAGGTACTTGCTGTAATAAAAGTTGGAGAACCACTGCTCTGAATTTCTTGTGCTTTCATCTCTTCAGCTCCCCCTACAGCTTTTGTACTGGGTTTATGTATGGGAACAGAGGTGCTCATTAAAGTAGATTAATTTATAATCTAGTACAAGGATTGCCAACAGTAGTCCTAAAGGCACATTGCCCTGCAAGTTTTAGGTGTTTCCCTGCGTAGCACACCTAAATTAAATTAACACCTAATTAACAGGCTTTTCCTTAGCAGTAACTATCTGAGTCAGGTGTTAATGGAGAGAAACATATAAACAAAGAGAAAACAAGCATAAGTTGGGAATCACTGGTCTAGTGAACATGCTCTGTATTGATTTGATTATCTGTTTTGGATGATTATCCTGTAAAAAAAAAAAAAACTAAAATAACTGGCCACTCATTTTCAGTTTATGGACAGATGCTAGTAGATTTTTCTGAAATCCAGTGCCCTCCAGTCTTCATCTTCCAAAAGCTCATATCTCAAAGCAAAGAAGTCCATAGCAACTTAGCTCCTCTACCATTCTTAACAGTGAGTTTCCTTTTCACATTCATGTTGGTGGGTTTGTTCCCCAACACACCCACCCACCAGATTGTTACTGAAAAGCTCAAACTTTGTCTCATCTAATATAAGGCTGAACAGCTGAAATGAAAATCCCAGGAGGATTTTAGCAACATTTTTATGACAGCGTTTGAAATAGCAAAGAGCTATTTTTCTGGCATGTCTTCTAAAACAACTCGTTGGCATGTACAGCATGTTGAATAGTTGCAGGGGAGACTTGGTGACTCAGTTCTTTAATGGTAAACTTTTGAAAACAAGGATGGCAGTGGACATCTATGCATATGGGAGGTGTAATGCTCTGTTCTGTCATACTGCCGTCTTCAAGGAGGCCCAGACTGATATCTGTATTACTAAACCTGTCCAGTGCAAGGCTTTCAAACATAACTCATTTTACTGTTCGGGGGTAAAGCATGGGATAACGTGGTTATCTTCTCTTATATCATAATCTGTTGCTCCCACACACTGATGTGGCTGCAGCCCATGTGCAGACATACGTCCATACATACTGTCGTGCCTCCATCCAGTCAGTCAGCTGGCTCTCCATCATTGCCAGCTGTAGCCCCGGTGCTCTTTGGTTGGTTGCAGGTTGATGGATGAGTCTCCCTTGAGCAGCTCTGTTAAAGCGCCTCTCTATCAGGCCGCGAGCCCGCATGGACCCTCACATTTGATTAGATCCCAATGGAAGCCAGTTGCTCCCCATCATCACTCATACAGCACACAGGCACGGGAATGCAGTGGCGACGGCTGCAGCCAGTGGAGCACGGCGCTTGACGCGTTGAGGAAGCCATTTCAGTGCGACGAGAAGATATTATGTGACTCGTGTACAACTCTGTTTCATATGGGTGGCAGCAGAACTTGGGTGGAGAACGGTAGGAGGAAGAAGAGTGTAATTTTCATTCTTCTTAGGTCGTGTTCGAAACATAATACCTCATGCGCGATTCGATCAATCAAAGTTCTCCACCTAAATGTTTAAAAAATGAATGAGAGCGAAGACAATTACAGCACTCCTAAAGTAAAAAGGCTTCTGGCGCTCTGACTCTCTCCCCCTCTTTCATCTTCCATCCCCTCCTCCTCCTCTTGGTATTTACATGTCAATGACTTCTGTGTAAGTGCCTTTCTTTCTTCTTTTCTCTTTTTTTCCGTCTGCTATTTACATGTCATTGCCTTTCGCTGCTTGGTGGCACTGCGTTGAAATGAAAGTAATTTGCTCTCTGACAGTCGGGCCATTTTACCAGCTATTACACTCATCCATTCTGGTCAGTGAATATTAATGAAAATGAAATCTTGGAGCTGTGACGAAATTTAGCTAGCTCTCGTGTTAGTGACGCTGGCGTGGCCTCCGCAAACGCAGGCTCATTTACTTCCATTTACATTTCTTTAATTTATATGCAGAATTTCATCTCCCCCTCCTCAACATCTTGTTTTGCAGTGAGTTAATTGTGTCAGCAAGAGTGTGGAAACTGAACAATTCTTTGACATCTATATTTGGTAGCCGTTTGGATAGTGGTGATAAATGAGTTTATGTTTGCTTTAATGCTCCACAGTCACCAGCAGGGCCTTGAAGTTTTCATTTCGCTTCAACTTTATTGTGTTTTGTCACTTTACAACCGCACAATTTGATGAGGTGATTTCAATCAAATTTCATGGGCCAACACTGGGTAGCTTATACTTGTAAAAAAAAAAAGTAAATTGGAAAAGGGATGTGACTTAGCATTCTACCCTCTTTACTCTGATACCACTGAGATAAACTAGTTCAACCAATTGCAATCAGAAGTCACTTGATTTTCTCGTTCTGTGAATGCAGAAAATCTATGAACATCAATTGTATGTCTTGTCTCATACCTACAATTTAGCTACAATGTAATACGGGCTATGGAATCAGATAAAGTGTATGATACATTTGTCTTGAGATTAAGATCCAGCACTGACCAAAAGACTGTGTTCTGATAGTCATGTGAGAGACACTGGAAAGGGTCCCCATAATTTTGGTCCTTGTATGTGATGGTGGAGAAATGAGATTCCTTGACAATTTTTTCAGTGGTTTAGCCATCATATATTGTCAATGACATTGGCAGAACCCATTGACTTAATGTATTTTTAAACTCCGCTACATCTGTGATGAAACAGACAAATGCACATAGAAATCATCCATGAGTCATCTAAATGTCGTTTCCAGTTACATAAACACGTGTTAGCTTAAAATAAAACACCTTGACAAGAATACATATCTGTTTTAGAGTTATTTAACTTATTTATTTATTTTTGTTTTGCACCTATGTTTGTAGACAAAAGCAACAATATCAAAAACCGGACATTTAGCAGCCTGATTAAGTTAAAGTCAGACGTTCTCTCTGCTGCTGAAGCTTTTCTGTGTTTAGAGGCGAGGCGGGTTTTGTCCCCCTATTGCGAGGACAATTATGACAATATGAATAGAAACAGTTTTTCTAACATCAGCGTCAGACCTGCATTTTTTATTTACAAACCAGTGTATGAAAAAGTATTGTTGCCCATAATTTGTTAGTTGGGGCGCAGATCCGCCCCCCTCCTACTCACCATGGACCCGGTGTCTGAACAAAATGGAGGCAGAGAGTCATTATTAGACTGAGGGCAGCCAGTTTAGTTTATTTTGCTAAATTATTATATTTGCTGAGGAGCACAAGCAGTCCTCCTGATGCACAGATAAAAATAAATAAATAAATAAATAAATAAGAAAAAGAAACAAAAATGTTTTTTGAAAATATTTAAAAATCAAAAAGGGTCCTAGGGGCATTAAGGATAAAAGGGGCAGAGGCTCAAGACTCCTTTCCCCCACACCCTTCTGCACAGCAGGAATGTCAGTGAGGAACAAGAAAGAGGTGAGGGAAAAGGAGCTAGCCAGAACAAATCGTGAGCAGCACTAAGCAAAAAAAAAAAAAAAAAAAAAAATCATTATTTTTAGATATAGTCTTTCATTTTTTCTAAGTGCAGAAATGTTCATATTACTAATTTACTACTAATTTTTTAAAAAAATGGTGAAAATCTTTTTTTTTCTCTTGCCTCTTTTTATGGCGTCCCCTAGAGTCCTGGTAGCCATAGCTACACTGTGGCCACTGCACTCTCAAATTGTATGAACTAGAAAAGGACTTTTGATGCTTTCTTTTTTACGCTTCTTCTAAAACTCTGTAAGAGCATGCAGATTAGAATTACTCTAGTTTTAACAGAGTTTCTTCTTATTTAGGGAAACTGCAAATATTGTCCCAGCAATCAAACAAGCAACTTTTCAAACTGATTCGCCCAGTCAGTTTGTTTACTTTGGGACTGTGTATTCGCCTTAAAATGTCTGCAGTGGATGTGTCAAGTTGCCCTCAGGCTGGCTGCCAGCTTACCTGCAGAAACTGTCTTCTTTTGCACAGAAATAAAAATAAATAACCATGCTGTCCACAGGAATTTATTGCTTTGCTATGATGGATATCTCCCTTGGTATGCTAAGGTGACTTTCCTATTTAACCTTCTTTTTTGCTACTGTTTAGCATCCCAGTAAGAGAACTGCCCCATGCTTAGCCATGCATACCAGCAATATTAATAACATGCAGGGAAAGGGGAAAAAGACATGTGCACACACTAGCATGCGAAAGCCCACACAAACAAGTGAAGCCATGCATAACAAATGTGTGATGGCAGGTCAGATTTACTCTCTAGGATTTGAGGAACTGAAAAAAGTGGCAAACAGTTAAGTGCACTAAAAAGATGATGCCGCCCGCTGTAACAACTTTACAAGTTCAAAAGACAAAATAAAGAAACACGGTGACTAAATATCACAGAAAGAGAGCATAAAAGTCCAAGAAAATTGAGATAAGACGGAAAAGATTGACATTTAAAATCCTGTATTTGAGAAATAAGTCAGACAAGCAGAAGGGAGACAAAATGAAACAGAGTGAGACAGGTGAGGAGGGAAAGCATGCTATTTGCTAACTCGGAGAAACAAAAGTCCACTTTTCATCCTGATGACAGGTAATCGATGAAGAGAACAGGAGAAAATATGATAACATGACAGAACACAAAGAGAGCACATGCTGAGGTTGGACGCGGAGGTAATAACGCACGAACATACTCAATCTACAGCACACACACAGATTTTAAAGGTCATCACTAAGTCTGCCTATACCCTCAAGACAGCTGGCAATCAATAGCTGAAAGAAGACAACAGAACAATAAGTAAGGAGGTTGTGTTTTTTTTAGATATATTATTATTATTACTTTGCTCGCTTAGAGACGAGAAATCTTGATTGTTGTTGTAGCTGACCTTAAAATACCATTAGTGATCCAAACAACATTGGAGAACTTTTTAATATGCTTCTTCTCTGTGCAGCCATGAGTAGAATGTCAAATGGATATTTTGACAGCCTGTACTCTGCCTGATGATGCAGAATCTTCGCAATATGTTACCTTGTGTTTTATCTGAGATTTTACCATTTGTTAAAATACTCCTGGTGTAACTAATGTGTGTAAATCTATTGTCATCTTAAGACCTCTTCAATACAGTTAAGTCCTATTTTAAATTACTGCATCTTCTAGAATCACCCATTTTTGGGTGGATCCTAGAATGAGACAGGTCCAGGTGGTGTTAGTTTCATAAAACAGAAAATGAAAACTGAATCTAGGTTTAGCACATTGATGTTTAGGGGTTGCAAATTATAGTTGTTTGCACAATCTTCCATCAAGTGTGTCAAAGACTCTTTTACACCACAGTGGAATTTTGACCACTCTTCTTGGCATAATTATTTTAATTTAGCTTTGTTGCCAGATTAATTGCAAGTATGAACGATCTGTTTAAAGAGTAACTAACCTCTCTCTGAAAGCTTATTCCCACCCCAGGCAAATTTTGAAAAATTCCAGAAAAGTGAGCGGAGCTAAGAAACATGGTCACTTGTGGGGATGAGCAGAGGGGGTAATGTTTTAAAATTAGATTATCCAAAACCATTGGGAACACATTATTTCCAAATGGAAAAACTTAAGGTCATTTTACTGTTTGCAGGAAAGAATCCATAGTGACACTAAATACATGAAACTGTTAACTGGTGTGACGCTAGAACATTGTTAAAAGTGGAAATACTTTCATTCTGTTTGTCCAAACTCTTTGCCAAAGGGGCCACATTTTTCAGGTTTAAAAAAGTTTTGGCCAAATTTATTTAAATCCATAAAAATGTAACATTTTCACTTGAACCTGCGTAGCAATAAACTAAAGACACGATACATATAAGTAAACTTACCGTACACACTGTGTTGTTCAAGATTTAGTCTGTCTTTAATTATTACTTGCATTTAATTATTGAAAAGACCAATGAAGATTCAACCATAGATGTTTTTAAATCTTTTCTTACCACTCACTTTGGCCAAATTTGTGTCGTTTCTGAATAGTGGTTGCAAATGCCACCTGGGCCACGCTTTGGAAAGCCCTAATTTAGTGTTTCCTGTGTGCAAATCTTCATTTGACGTTCCACATGACATTGTCTTTGCACTCCATCTCTAAAGCACAGAAGTAAATTACCTCTGGAGTGAAAGCACACGTTTTAGCAGAAGTGGGATGCAGGAGCAATGGGTGAAGTAGAGCTCACCCCTCTCTCTGTTATCGCTGGTGGCAGGATGAGGGATATCCAAGTGTCCAATGCACCTGTTGATGTGAGGTTCTATGCTGAAGAGGCACTCGAATCAACTCTGGCAGAACCCAATGAAATGAGAGCTCTCATTTATTTTGAGTGACGCTTAATGAAAGTAAAATGGCTTTACACAAGTGCATGTTTCCTTAAAAGAGCGCATCTGCAGGTTACTGTGTGCACCTAAGGGTGATTCAGTTTGTTGCTCAAATGCAAACATCCACTTTTCTGTTGAATTAATGAGATTTTGAATTTGCTGATTTTTTAAAATTTTATTTATTTATTTATGTTTAATTCAGTGTGCTAATTTTGCAGGACTGAATAGTCTTCTTCCATGATGCAAAGTGTGCAAGCAGTACCACGGGAGCTTTGGAAGGACACTCCTCAAGAAAGCAGAAGAGGATTGATATTAGTATTTTGCTTATATTTTACCATGTGCAGCAAAGACAGTTAAAGGCATCTCTGAGGAATTAAAGTCAGGCAAAGTCTTTCCTACCTCAGGGCATGTAGAAGAAGCTTGAACAGGTGCTCTTAAAACCTTGCGTGTTGAGAGAATAAATGTGAAGAGTGAGTGCAAGCATTGTCTAAACTAATTATGTTCCCCCATACACGCACAGGCACTCACACGCACTCACACTCACACACAGATGGCAATAAATGACTGTGTTTAACCCCTGTGTTTCCACAAACACACCCTCATCATCTTTGCCGAGCATAGGTGACACAAACCGTGGTGGCTCCAGTCATCAAGCAGACAGTCACACAGCCGTTGCGTTATGTCGGCAGCACAAAGCAACACACACAGAAAGCAGGCTTTGTCAGGGACAGTCACGTCTCTGCGCTTGATAATCTATCTCCATTAGCCACAAGTGATAGCTTCTGATTAATAGGGGCAAAGCCAATAAACACCCCCAAGTACACAAGCAAATGAAAATACTGATATTAGCATGACACCACCATCAGCGATCATTATGATGTATCACTGCTGTGCAGACTGCCAACAAAAATGCAGTTTGTGCAAATGAAATGGTAGTTACTCTTATTTATTTACTGTTGGTGAGTGAAAATGAGAAAAAAAAATAATAATAGTGGTTTCTTAAAGGGAGGTGTTATGTAGGATCAACTTTTTTTCAAGCTTCTTATTGTGTTATAATATTATTCCCTCATAAAAAAAAAAACAAACCTGGAGTGCTGCTTTGATTCTTTCACTCATGTTTGCGGAATACTTAAACCTCCTGTGGCAGCCATTCGAGGGCTACCTGGGTTTGGATAACTACACCAGCATTTTAAGAGCCCGTTGCTCTCACAAAATGCTACATAGCTCCACAAAGCTTCTCCATGGAGCTGCAGTCTCAAACATCCGCCTCACAGAACACCTCCGTCCACACACATCTCCATATGAGCTGCTTCTCAGTCCAACACTCCTAAGAATGGTCATAAACATTGTTATGATGACATTCTGAAAGTGGAATGTCAGGAAGAGCAGGAGCTTCTTAAAGAGACAGAGGCCAATTTCAGGGTGTCAGTTAACTTTTGACATTGCACACGGACGCTGTGTTTGGGTTAGACAGTGGCAGCACAGCTGAATATGTCTCAAAATATTTGCCAAAATATGAGAAAAGTACCCCCTCAAAAATGTCCTTGCTCTATTTCTATGCAGTAGAAAAATTGCTAAATTTAAACACTCACAAAAAAATCCCAGTATGTGCAAGATGTGTAATGGTGTAACATCTTAAATAATAAGTCAGGTTCAGATGTGTTACAAAATGGACTTCATCTCCAGGTATCTATCTATCTATCTATCTATCTATCTATCTATCTATCTATCTATCTGTCTGTCTGTCTGTCTGTCTGTCTGTCTGTCTGTCTGTCTGTCTACTTGATGTTGTCAGCAGATCCTGCTGAATCCTTCTCAGTTTGCCTTCTATTATATAACCAGAAATGTATTTGAGTCAAGAGGTTGTTGAATTTTTTTTCTCTTGCTCTGAGAGCCAAGAGCACATATCGTCTCAACTCTTCCTGACACAGCCTCAAGACATGGCCATTTCATTTCTGCTTGTGTCCAGTTCAATTCAGTCCAATCCATATTTGATCTCCCAGATGGCATGCAAGGACAGTCATGTGTACAGCATGTGTGAAGGCCGGTACGTAAGAAACTGGATGACAGACACTCAAGCACACCTAAGCAAGACAAGAGAGTATTATTTCCCCGGTGATTTTGAATAGCAGGGTTGAGTGGGAACATTGAACCAGATGCTCTTTAATCCTGTAATGAGAAAACCAGCCAACCACACATGCAGAATGCACATGCACTCGTACTGGAGCAATAATCTGGTAGACACAATGCTGCTCTTTTAATCCTGATCCCTCTCTCACTCATAATGATGACACTAAGACTCCCTCTCCTCTGTTACAACTAATCATTTATCTGTTTATCTGACTACGCGTAGTGAGAAACACAGATTGGCTTTGTGTAGCCGTCTGTTCCAATTTAATAGCATGGGAAGAGGCTGGTGAACAGAGAGAAAGACAGATGTGCTGAGAAACTGTTGTACACTGATTTCGGTTCGGTCATTTCCCTTGTGTTAAACAGACTGACTTAAGTTTTGCAGCATACTTTTGGCAGTGAAAAAGTATTTGCCCCTTTATAGATTTCTTTTTTTGTGGGGATTTTCAGTCATACTTAAAATGCTGGTGTTAGTTATCCAAACCCAGGTAGCCCAATCTGAAAAAGCTATTACCCCTCAAAACAAAACTGGACCAATTTACACAATTCTTAAACAATTCAAAAGCAGGCTTGCTGGTGTCCTTCGGATCATTATCCTGCTGCATGATTCAAGTGCATTCAAGCTTAAGGTTGCAAACAGATGGTCAGACATTCTGCTAGAAAGCAGGATTCACAAAGCTTTGACAGGATGTCAGTCCTGCAGCAATATTGCCAAATCATCAAACTTTCATTGACAGAGTGGACTCTTGGTATAATGGTCTTTTTCTTCAATGTAGTGTTTGTTTTATTCCAGATAATGTTTTATGCAACAGAGGCCTTTTGTATTTTACAATGTCCTGGGTTATTTTGTGGCCTCCTGGTTTAGTCATTAATGTGCTCCAGAAGGTCACTGCTGGGAAGGTTCCCCTCTGTTCCATGGTTCCACACTTTCTGAATAACGGCATTTCTTTTGGTTCACTGAAGTCACAAAGCCTTGAAAATTTCTTCTTCTGGAATCTTATTGGATCAGGGCATTTTTAAGATCCTTTAGCCTAATTCAGATGTACTCAATTAGAAGTTTTCATTATGTTTCTTGATTCTATTGGTCAGACAGCAAGTAGGTCTGGTTGTAGCTAGTGATTGGCTTTTCAACAAAAGTTATTAATCCGATTTAGTAAGGGTGGTATGTTTTCTCCTTAGCAAATAAAATTAGAATTTAAAACCTGTTGTTTGTATTTATTCCTGTTATCTTTGTCCAATATTAGAATTTGAAGAGCTGAAAAATATGTTATGGAAAAAAGCAACAACAAAAGAAACCTATTAGGAGTCAAATGCCATTTCATAGCACTATACACATGAATGTCTCTGCAATATCAGATGCAAAAACTGCAACCTACCAAACAGATTCTGGTAACCAAGCAACTGATTCGCTCCAAAATCTTTTAAAACCTTACATACTGCTGTCATTGTTTCAGAAAGTGTATGCACAGCCACACGAATGCAAAGACACACAAACGCAGACCCACAAATCCCTGTGTGGAAAAGTGTGGTATACTTAGAATATTAACACTTCATTTCTAAGCTGCAGAAACTTTGAAACCTTTTCTCTCCCAGACATGCTGGCATCCAGAAATAGACGACAGCAAGAGCACATCATACGCTTTGTTTAGACCCAACTATTGAGATTGTAAGGATGGAGAGCGCCTGCTTATATGCTAAGTGAAGAGAGGTAACAGAAGAGAGGGACATGGGGAAAGGGAGGTAATCACCCAAACAGATCTCTCTCACTGTGGCACTGCTCGGCTAAAAATCAATAACGCTTCTCTTTTTCTCTTTTTCCGTCACCAGCACTGCGAAGAACAAACTTTAACACACACATACACACAAGTAGACAAATGCAGACAAGCATAGACATCAGACAAAGCACAAATCACTTAAACACGCTCATGCACCGATTCATGCCTTGGGGGCCTTCAAGTGCCACCACATAGACTCGATCAATACAAGTAATATCAGAGTTTATGCCATTTGATCACATTTGATGTGTGCTATTTCAACCATGTTTTTCTTGGCAAAGGGAAAATGTACACCCACACTGATAAGAAAACGAAAAAAAACAAAATGCTGACACATACACACCGGTTAGCATGTGAACGGCTCTCACACAGATGGAGTGAACAGGAGTGAGTTGGAATCTGCTCATGCAAATCAACTGTATTTTACAAGCATGCTCCATTTTTAATCATTTTGAAAGTGTGAACCCAAACATGCAAGCAGAAGGTCACTAAGTCGGAGAGATGGAGGAATTTAGTTTTTAGAGAGGCTCAGAGAAATCGGCTTCCCCAGCTCTGACTAATGACCGTGCCAGTGGATAGTTAAAAGTTTTTTTCTCTCTAATCAATGAATGTACCATGCCAGTTACTTGAAAAATTTTCATAGTTCAGCCACAGCAGTAGTGCTCATCATCTGCCGTCAGAGAAAATTACGGCATTGGCATTAGAGTGACAAGCCCCTTAAACTTTGGAACGTTTGCAGCATTTTTGGAAAATTTCAGATGGTGATTTTTACAGAGCAATGGATTCAACACTTTAGAACGGCAAGCTAAACTTTTGATGAAATGTGCGTTGCTGAGACCTCTTGTGGAACCAGCTACACATAGTCCAAGGAGATCAATGCCTACAAATAAGCATGTTGCTGCTCCATACAAACTGGGATGACTTGTTTGATGCTGAAAGGTGTTTTTGTTGCGTTTTTGCAAAATACATGCGTTTCAATATATGGCCGAAAAGCCACCTCATCCTAAAACAAAAACTTTTCATCAAAAAATTTACGTTTCTTTGAAATGGCAGTGTTTCCGTTAAGCAAATTAAGTTTCATAATTCCAATTTCACAATTTTATGACCAATAGAAAAGCAGGTTGTGACGATATATAGGAATTACCATTCCTCACCCAACTCTAAACTGTTTTTGGTGCAGAATGTTGGATACAGATTTGAATAAAAAAAAAATACTGTAGTAACAGTACTAGATATGAATTATTTACAGCAGTTTGTTTGTAACTAATTCAGATTTGTGAGCTGCCTTGTTCCAACACGCATTTGCAGCTCTGCCAAGAAATTGCCTATGCGACTGAGACCAGGACTTTGTGAAGGTCACCTCCAAACATTTACTAGAACTAACTTCGTGGTATGTTCACTTGAAAGATGCATTTGCGCTTCAAGAAAAGCTTTATACTATTTTGTGAAGTGCACAAGTCCTGCAGCAAAACATCCATTTATCCAAAAGGAAGGTCCTTGTCCCTTAGATTACTGGCAAGCTGCAGTATGTCTGCTTTGTTGCTTATGGATTAATGGCTTCTTCTGTTTTTCATGGTCTTTCAGGCCACATTGGTACAAACCTTGTGTTCACTGTGGATAAGACTGTCATACCTGCCGTAGCTAGCGTCTTCATAAAGTCTTCTCTTGTTTTGGTGTTGGTACACATTCTTCTCTGGGACACAGAACCCGTGTCCTTTCTGAATGTTGTTCAGAATATTGTCCAGACATTCCTCTGGTGCTTATACTTAAATATAATTGTTAGAATAGACGAAGTTAGGACTTTCAGGAATCTGAAGCACATCCAAGGATTATCCATTTCTCTTTTTGATATCACACAGCAAAGCGGTAAGATTCAGGTGCTGCCTTAAAACAGACCCCCAAGCTTCCTTTAACTCCGATGTTTAAATTGACCTCTGAGAAGCTTACAAAGCAATAAGATCATATTTAATTTCCCAAATTGTTTGGAGGCATGGTTTTCTTATTTTTGCTGTTTTACTTTTTAAGCCGTTGAAAAACCCCTCATTTAGACATATTGGTCAGTATGCTGTTTTTGAGTTGTTTAATACTCCTACATTAATGAAAAACACCTGACTCTTCTGAATATGATGTATTCTTGGTTCCTCACTAAGGAGGAGTTGATTTATGGTACTTTCAATTGTTAAAAGTTTACTTCTTTTTTTTTAAAACGGTATCTCTGAATTTTAACACTGAGTACGTGTGGACTTGTTTAGTCCAAAACTGTAAGAAGAGTTTCAGGAGTCCGATGATTTTATAAAGGCTGAATTGCAGCCTAAATGCTTTTTGTCTTAGGGCAAGGGTTTAATGTAACACACTTAAAATTAGTCATTATGCTTTCTTAATCAGATTCAGCATAAAAAGACAAAGAATCACCAAAAACAGAATGTATCTCCCTCACATACATGCACACATTTTGTTACAAATTTAACAACAATCTCTCCTTGTGCAATACATGCGTTTAGACCTATCCTAAAATAAATACCCAGTGTATCTCTTGTGTGTGAGTGTGTGTCAGGATAATGGCTTGTTTGTTTGTTTGCCGTTTGACAGCGGTCCGCCCTCTCCTATTGATTAGTGCTCCTGCCTCCCTCTTTAGATCTCCTTCCAGTTGGCTGGTTATGAAAACACTATTGTTGGAGAGACAACTACTTTACCTGAAAGCTCCAAATGCTCTGTGCTGTGACTTCACAGGTTGACATAAGGCATTCACATCGTCTGAAATCAGAATCGGATGCTATGCAGCAACTATGCTTCAGAAGGGTTGTATCTTTTTGGTTGTTTTTTTTTTAAACACATTCTCATGTAAATTCTGACAGCCTCTCTGAGAGTTCTGATGTAAAGTTTGAGGTATGTAGCCTGGTTGAGCAGATGATGTATTACAACCTGTCTCATGAGGCTAAAACTAAGTACCCCCAGTGCTTCCAATAAATCTATGGGAACCATTAGCTGGTGGCTTGGGATTCATCCTCATCACTTAGAAACACATACTTTATAGCGTTGCACAAGGTTACAAATGCTGCACCCTTCCACTGGGATCTATGCTACTCAAAACCCTGACTTTCAGCAATATATTGTGGGCTTACATTATATTAAATAGGAGTAAGGCAAACTCTTACAGTTATGAGTCAGTTTTATGTTGCTCAAACACAAGTGCAAGGCGTATCAGTGAAGTAGGTAATAAAAAAGTAATTCAAATCAAAACCATAAGCTTAGATTTATTTCACGTGGAGCGATACCAATTTAAGTTTTCCCTATTTTAATTTGGATGATTATGGTGTGCAGCTGATTAAACACAAAAGTTCAACTTCTAGGAAAATCAGAATATTGTGTGAAGTGAATTGAAAATCAGATTTTTAATATAGGAATGTAATGCCATGGTTATGTCATGACCTAAATAATGATGGGAACCACTGCAGGCTTGATAACTGTCTGGTAGACAGTCATTTACACAGAGGATGACACTCACAATACGTTTATGTTAAAGAAGCTGGTTGTTCTCAGAGTGCTGTATCCAGGTATTGGAGCAAAATTTATGGAAAGATTATGCAAAGCTTGGGACACCCAAATGTGTTAATTGTCCATATTAGAAAAACTAATAATAACTCCTTGAAAGGTACTTTATGGAACTTCTTTATATTGACATTCCCTCATCAAAAACATATATGGAGTGTTGCTTTGATTCTTTCAGGCATGTTTAAGAAACCCTTTAATTTCCCTGGCAGCCATGGGAGATTCAGGCTTTCATGACAGCCATTGTCTTGACCTGAAATATGACAGTCTGTGTGAAATTAATCTGTTTCTCTTTTAATTTGAAATACAATATGTTCAATGATATACCTGAGATATAACTATCTCATATCGCTACTTCCTAAAGTTTCTTATCTTTTTATACTTTCTACATTTCCTTGGAGAAAGATCATATGTCCATCCATGACCTATTAAAAGGACAAGTCAGCAAACTTTTTTGCAGACCTAATATTGGAGAATATCTTTTGTCCTTTGTCCTTCACTGAAGTGCACATTCACCTGCCATTTCTCTTGACATCCAAATCTTTTTGTTCACCTCCAGGGTCTCATTTTTGTGAGTCATTAACAAGTCTCATTTGCTCCCATCTTCATGCCAAACTCTTCCCTTTAACTTCTCTGTCGATCCATCACAGCGCCAACATCTCATCAAATACAAATCCAGCAAGAGAAGACGGTGAGATAAGATTGGAAGGTGAAAATTCGGTGCATTAATAAGCTTATTGTAAAAATAGAAATGGAACAGGGTGAGGAGTTTAGACAATGACAGCCTCAATTAGAAAGAAAGCTAAAATGAATTGAGCTAAGGTCACTGATTATTGGATCCTGATGATATATTATGCTTTTGCTCTTACGTGATGTAAGTGAGAAAGTTATCCAGGTCGGCATTGTGGCCACTGACAGGGGAAGACAGTAACACAGCAAAAGGCACCTTTTAGTAGTTGGGGTGTATTAGACACCAAATAAACATTTTGCCATTGAAGTTCATGTGTCAAAAGCAGAAAAAATGTGCAAACTTAAGGATATGATTAAGTTTGTCATACTGTGTGATGGCTAGATGGGTGGATCAGAGGATCTACAAAGCTTCAGCTGTTGTTGCCAGTTTTTGGTAATACATATATTTTATGGTCTCTGAAGTAGGCCACAGAAACAGCACTTCTCTTGCCATCTGAGAATTAAACAAATTTTTTAAATAACTTTTTAGATTTTAATTTGCTTTATTGTGTGGACGCTGCAGTTCTGTTTTAATTCACAATCAACAAGTAGAGTGTCATTTACAATTATCTGTTTTGCTCCATTTATTAATTAGGTCTGCTTTATTTTATCTATATTAAGTTGTTGCAAATTAATATTACATGTGATAAACTACAACTGGTAGTTTTACTTTACCAGAAAAATAATGATTTACTCACTGGAAAGTCATATTGGGAAAGAAATAACCAATCTTGTCAACTCATTTGAAATCATTTTAACAAATGCAGGTTGAGAGATTATGCAGTTCAGTACAGATTATCTGGATACATTGTCACTTTGTCAGAATCTGGTAAAAGATGCAAACTCTCACCTTCAGTTAAATGGAAATTGGTTCATCTTGCGATGTAGATTTTGCTGTGATCTTGCAGGATCCCAAAAAGGAAGGAAGCCACAGATCCACAATCAACATGTTCAAGCATGACTTGAATGAGCTGATTTCAGGAAATTTTGCTGAATTTTGCTGCTGCCAATATAAAGAAGACAAATATCTTTTTGAGAAGTTTTATGGTCAGATAAGAAAAATATAAAGGTTTTCAGCTACACGGACAAGATGTATGTTAGCAGAGAACACAATTCCTTATAATTAAAGCCCAAAATTAAAAATTTAAGTCATTTGGATCAAGTAGAAAGACTTTAATTTGTTTAAAAAAATATCTCAGGGGAGCTAAAGCTAAAGTTTTTTTTTTTTACATTTTTCTTTTAATCCGTTTTAAAAATATATATCTAGTATTTTTTATTCTCAGGCAGAGGCTACTTTTGAGAACCAAATGATAAAATCCATGGGAAGAGATGGATACATATAGTGCTAAGATTGTGACTTCTAAAAATTGATCTGGTTCATAGTTCAAAGGTAAAGGCATCAAAAGAATGAATGAGCAGGGTAAAACCTGCTCCCATTCAAAAATGCATTTCTCAACAGACTATTTCTGTGTGTTGGATCAGACAGATTCCTGCACACACAGACACACTTTTACTTACACACACAAAGAAAGTGAAATATATATGAAACCTGAAGCAAACACAAACATCAACACCATCCGTAGAACAGAGCTGCTGGATCCCCTTCACCTCTGACAATAGCAGGTCAACTGCATCTTTATTTCAGAAATCAGCGCCATTAATAATTCATAAAATTCTATCAATATTTCAGTGATAAGCAGTTTTTATTTCTGTCCTGCCAGTAAGACTAAATCATTAATGACTTATGGAACTCCAAAAAACAACACAGCAGAGAGTTAGTGTGTGAGTGTGTGTTGACGTTTCTTCATCCAGGCACGTGAGCTGCTGACACTTGGCATGCAGGTCCCTCCTCCTCCTCCTCATCAGTCCCGCCTGGCGTGTGTGCAGCTATCCTCAAATCACTTCTGCTACAGTGATCCAACACCTTGGGCAGCATGGTCCAGTTCACTGATTAAAAGGAAATTAGCCTTTATTTTTAAACTGGATTATCAGTTGAGACTTGTCTGCACTCCCACAGAGGGTGGTGACTAATTTTCACAATGAAATGGCTGTTACTGGGAGTAATTTTCTGGAGATGCAAAGGTTTTCAAACAAAAGAGAGAACAAAAGAAGAGGAAAAAAAACGTGATAGAAATGTGATGGAATTACCTGTAGCTTTAGGTGTTCAGCAGTGTAGTGTAGCAGCAGCTAGGTGAGCAAGCGAAGCTAGCCAGTACATAGCCTAGCAAGTTTGTTTTATTACTTTCAGCTGTCAGCTCAAAGTCCACATTTTTATGATAGTTAACACACAAGCCAAGCAACACTCGTAATTAAAATTACACTGTTTATTTATTTTCGCATTGGGTTGCAACTGTGCCAAAACATTTAGAAGGTGAAATTGCCTTCATACAACACAACTTGGAAACAATGACGCTTGTCACCGATCCCAGCATCCTTCAGCAAGTTAAAGCAATCAAGACAACTGTGTGAGCTCATTTCACAACAGTACGCGTTATGCTTAGCATCAATATAACTTTCCCATATACTATAGAAGTGCATTTCTTCATTGCATCTAAAAAAAAAAAAAACACACTTTATATTTTACATGAATAGTGAACATAGGACATTTCTTATGTTTTTACTTTCATTTATGGACTCAGACTCCTCTTTTTCTCTTCAGATGCATTATTGAGATATTTAAGCCACAGCCCGGGTCCTTCTGCAGCACCTCAAAGCGCTCTTACTGTTGGCTCCCCTCTCTGGAGCAGCATCGAGTGCTCAGTCATCCATCAGAGATTCAGGCTGCACCAACAGACCCTAGTGACTGGGTAAATCCTCTGAGTGATCAGGTCAGAATGTTTTTGGTTGGCAGATAATTTGTGTTTTGTTGTACATTTTCTAAATAAGAAATACATTTCAGTGTTGAGTGTATATAAATTAGTGAAATGACTGGACACAGAGTCTTGTGTAGGTGTATTTTTTGATCTTTTGTGTATTTATTGTTAAATCACATTGTTTTGTAATGTTGAGCAAAGGAGGTGAAAAAGGGAGACGTCTGTTAATGCAGTAATGAAAGTTAAAAAGAAAAAAGATTCTCCTTTAAAAGTCTATAATATTACATATAGTTATACTGTAATATCAAATGGTAAGAACTTTGCTACTGCAAACATGCCTACTCAGCAAAATGTGTTTACACTTTTCACATGATTCTAACTGGGCAGTTTGTTAACTTGTTGCTAAATATTTTAAATATAATGAAATTCTGTTCCCTCTTTCAGATGTATTCTCTTTAGGATTTCCTATGTAATTATCTAAAACATTTTAGAACAGCAGGATGGCCGATTCTGATCAAAATCTATAACCTCAATCAAACCAAGTCCAAACATAATTTCCCTCTGTGTGTGTGGGGGCTCTGATATTCTACATAATGTGCTCCATGAGCTGCTGGGATACTAAAATGTTAGTGTCTCTAATTATCTCTGAGGCATCAGCAGTTGACTGTTTTGGACCTTTTTAATGACAGCGTAGCAGCCAATTATTGCAGGATGAACTGTCCTCTGTTTCAACAATTCGACACCCATATTTTACCGGTCAGGTGAAAAGGATTTCCTAAAAAGACCTTAAGGCATTAAATCTATTATGTCAGATTATATTTGATGTGTCAAGACAGTGCGCCAACATGCAAATGGTCATAACTTCTTCACAATTTTTATTTCTGTGTTTGACATCCTTAGAAAGCTTAGAATACACAGTTTCAGAGTCTGTAAATAACTCAGTAGACTTCTCCTGGTTTTGTCATGCCTAGTCACATACGCTTTGTTTCAGGTCTCGGCTTCAAATTCTGTTTAAATTTGTTCTCAAACATAATGCCTTTTCTTCATCATGGTGAATTTTATAGCTATTGTAAATTTGAACGTTTCATAAACCTATCTCCTGCAATGGTCTTTTCACTTTATTTCACATTTTATTGGCTTTATCTCTGTCATCCTTCCTCTCATGCTGGTGCTTTCATCCATCGGGTTTTTAAACCTTTCTTCTGTTTGCCCATCTTCTCTAACAGTTCTAATCATTATTGCTTACCCTGTTGTAACAAGCCATAGTTCCATATCGCTTTTCAAACTACTACATCTTTATTGGCTGTGCAGACTTGCCCATATATGCCTGCGAGAAGAGCATTGAAATGAAAAAGTATATAAAAATGTGCAGGATCACAGCTGGTTTAAATTTGTCCTCCAACATTAAAATTTAACCACCTGGCAGTATGTTGTCACAGGCCTTTCATGTTTCTAGAAATAATAAATAAGAGACATGTTTAAAATGAAATGACAATGGTGAAGCGGCTTCTGACTAACAGACAAACCAGGAGTAAAATTCTATAAGGATTTATATTGACATGAACCAACCTCTTATCTTTGCTTTGATAGCCTTTTAGTTAGTTCAGAGTTTCCCCCAGTGTATTGTAAGCGTGGGTGAGGGGGCGGTTGGTGTTAATTCCCCCCCATTCCAGGCCAAGCGTTGCTTGTTTATTTATTTTAAATAGGGTTAGGCCAGGTCTCGTGTACTTGTCCCATTTTTCACGCTCAATGAATTGGCTTCGCGTGCTGCAGTGTTTAGTAATGCACTTCTGAAGTTAGATACTTTGGCACAGACCTTTCACTCACTGGATAATTTGGAAGTTGCTTGCTCAGTCTGCAGGTGGTCAAAATGTCCTGAAAATATAATTCAACATATAGCCACGCTTTAAGACTGATGTGAGCGCATGCATTTCTGTGAACAAATCATTATATGTGGGGGGGGTCTCCATTGATGCTAGCATAGTATGTGTTATATACTTGGTTCTATGTGTACTCTTGCAACTTGATAAAGTTGATGTAAATAAAACACACGAGTCAGATCAGTCAGATCTTTTGCATTCATAATATTCTTTATACTGCATTTGCTACCATAACCAGCAAATCAACATACTGGACCAATGTGCAGACATTATTAAACAAGAAATACTTTACCCTAAGAAAATTTAATTCAGCAAATCAATACAAATAATTGTCATTGGTAAAATGATTTTTTTCGGCAAAGTGATTCATTGTCCATTACAGGTGTAATTTTTATTTAAGATTAAATAATCTAGGAGAGAGAACCAAGTTTAATTTACCAAGCTTAAAAGCAATCAGTGATAATTGGTTATGATTTGCTGAGATGTATTTGTGAACAAGCAAAACTCAAACGCAAAAATTAAACTCATAGCATCAGATTGTAGCTGTGGTAACACAACAATTAAACCATGAAGATGAGATTTAGCGGGTCTCAAATAAACGAGACAGCAAATCTCAAATCTCGTATAAAGAAATTACTAATAATAATAATAATAATAATAATAATACAATAATCTTTGCACTTTTACAAAGTAAACTTGCAAACTCCGATAAATCCTACATTTAAATTAGGATTCATCAGTGAAACATGAGAGTGACTGTAAGATGGAAAGACAATGAAGTAATGGGTTGTCTTTGTGCTTTTATGTCAGAGCTTTCTAGTTTGTGTCTGGTGATATATTTCCACTTGCATTTACTTCCTTATTACATCAAAGAGAGACCCTTCAATATTTTATATACTATGTACACAACATATATTGGAGCCAGGCCCTCATCATGCCATGTCTTCACCCAGAGACTCCAAGCAGCAGAAAACTGCAGATTGATCTTCAGAAACCCCAGAGGTTACTCTTATCCAGACTACACCATTCTTATGTCTCTGCTTTGCCCTCTATGGTGCCATCATACTTCACTATCATCTTTGCAAAGATTTGATGTGTTTGCTGTCTGTGTGGCTGTGTGTGTATGAAGGCAAGGCCCCCTGCACAGTTTTCTCTTTTGACCTCGCTTATACCTTCCCTCAGGGGCTAACGATCCAATCAGAGCATAAGCCTATTTCCAGACCCTGCCCTTGGGAGCAAGAGAGATCCAATCAGATAAAGGTTCATCTTGGATCAGAATTAGCAGGGGAGTTGGATAAGGGACCACACCGACTGTAAAAAAAAACGTCCAAAGAAATACAGGAAAGGATGACATAAAAACAGAAATAAAGTGTAATCAAACATCACATTTAATGAACGGTTCCTACAACACTATGAGTGAATAATTATAGCATTTCATATCCTCAAGAACACTCAACATGTGGAAGTTTAGAAAACACTAAATTAAAGATAAGCAGAGATTGTTTTATGTATTTGTGCATTTGACTGAATGCAACTCTTCCCCCATGATGATTGAAAGCTAGCTGGATAACAAACAATTTTAAATGAGAAAGAAAAAAAAGCTTCTTCTTTGATTTAAACAGTAGAGCCACAGTAAAGTATGTTGCTGTTCAGTTAAAATACACAAATGTCAGCCTAATAGTTTAAAAACTTTTGTTTCACACTTTTTTGTAAGAAACACGCAAAATTCACATTTTCTTAATTCCTTTTGACCTTACTCCTGGCCTGAACTGTCATAACTTGCCAAACTCATCATTTGAATGCACAATGTCTAAAACATTAACCATGAGAGGAGTGGTTGTGGTTTCTGAACTGGTGCTGCAATATTCAGAGGGAGAAAACCAGTAATTCTGCAGGATTGTAAACAATTGGAGCTGAATGTATTATAATTTGCTGAGCTGATGGACAAAGAAACTCTGACATTTTTTGAGATTCTGAAAAAAACAAATCGGAATGCTACCCGACTGTTGCAGCCTAATATATACTAATTTTGAGTGAACATATTTTGGTATCATGGTATTTGAACACAATTTCAGAACATTTTTAAGAAAAATACAGTTACATAAAGCGTGAGGGCGGCTATTATGTAAAATTAAGTTAAAGTTTTTTCCTATAGCCTATCTATGCCGAAAATTTCAAATCAATTTTACTAATATTCCTTCTCAATAATGTAAACATTTAGACTTGTGATCTATGTTAAAATTCAATCCTTTGTAAAATGTACCTCATTTCCCTGCTAAAGAGCAGCTTAGTTTGCTTATGCATTGGCCTGGCTCTGTGTGGGAGTGATGGATAAAATTGGCATAACTTACCCTCAGCTGAGAAGTAATCCAATGATTTGAATATACACATTTTTTTTATTTATTATTTTCTTCATTGTTAGACCAAGTTTGTTAACACACCCATCTTATTTTCCACCTCTAGTGTTGATTCTGTTAAGCTTCCTCTGTATCTCTTCTGCTGAGATTGTGATCTATGAGGCATCTTCTTCTGTTTAATTGCTTTTTGGCCTCAGGATGTAATAACTCTGCCTGGTGCAACATGCCGAAGTGTCTTTGCGCATGTTGATATGTTTGTTAAAACAAAAGACGTGTTCGAAGATTGGGCGAAGGTGAAAAGATGCGGCGCTGTGGTTCATAAAAAATAAATCTGCTGAAACTTTGCTGTTGGATCAACGGTCCATACTTCAGCTGCTTCCTGTCAAATTACTGCACATGCCCTGGAATCATGTCAGAGATATGGGCAAACAGAGATGCTTTTTGGATTTATAAATGTGTTTTATAGAGCTCTGACTGCCAAAATGATGCATGCATGTATATTTGTGTGTTTTTCTGTATTGCCAAGGGCAACAAATGTCCTTTATCACTGTCAAAATGCCAAATAAGTGATCAACATCTCTCCACCTGCTGTTGTGATATCTATGCCCACACATATACACACAAGTCAGCAAGCAGACTGTATTACTTAAACACTAAGAAGTAGCTCATGTAACAGGGTAATCTACATCATATTCATGTGACAGGGTGGATTTGGATTTATTTTTTCAAAAATGTGTTTTAATCTGTGCAGTATATATCCTGTTTTTACAAATGTGCTGTCCACATTAATGCGTTTGGTATTTTATCACCAGTTAAAACAGCTATTTTCTGGTATAAATGGAGATTTTCACCTCTGTGACACACACACTCACTCAGCTGTATTGACTGCTGTCTTGGAAAGCCTTAGGCAGTTGAGTGGGTTGTATTTCAGTAAATTCTCTCTGGCAATTTATTATGTTTACTTTAGACAGTGATACAATGAATTAATTAGCAGTGGCAAATGAAAGGGAACTAGCATGAGACCAGGCACATGAAGAGAGAGAAAAACTGTTTTATGGACATGGAGAAGCACTGATAGACTATTGATAACGAATACAATGATGGATTGTATTCCAAATATAAAGTTTAGATGACATTTTTTAGATTGCTGTTGCTTTAGATTACAGTGAGGTAAATCCACTGCATTTTAAGCACTGTGCCTTTAAAATTCAGGCCATTTTAAAAATACAACACATTTATTTTCTATATGAGCTTTGTCCCACTTAGACCCACATGCTGGTTGGAAGCCCACTGCAGCTGATACTGGTCAGGGGTATACAGTACACTTGGACAATTTGTCATAGACCCAACACTGAAAAAATAGAAATAATTATTTATACACCTAAAGTAAGTAAAGAGGTATGTCTCGATACATGTTTTTGGACTGTAGAAGGGAGCTGTAGTCACCAGAAAACATCGTTGAAGTATACAGAGATGATCTGGAACCTTCTTGATTTCAGATTGTAGCAACTGCAATCTTCAATGTGCTTTATTGGAGCTTCAAGTCACAGAACAAACAAAATGGTACACACATGTGAATTTCAAGAAAAAGTTTGAAAAGTATAGTTTGCATTTGTAGTCAGCATCCATGAGTCAACTTTGTTGAGCCACCAGTATGAATTGAAAGTTGATTGAAAACATACATTTTCAAGTTTTATCAAGTTTTTTTTTTAAATGGATGTAGGGCTTTGACCAGGTCATACTAAAACACAAATATGTTTTGTCTAAACTTTTCACTTATGATCATCCAGCTGGAATATCCTGCTAATGAAATGTGGCCCCACTGCATGATGCTGCCAATTCCTTGTTTCGTGGTGAACATAGTTTGTTTAATTTAATGCATATTTTCTTTTTCTTCCACCATAAGCAGTGTTTTGCATATACATAAGTGTCTAACCAGCCTACATTCTTCCATAGGTTAGCTGTGACCTGTACTTGGCTTGCGACTCTTTATTTTCTTCATAACTGCTATTAAAGCCAGATTGTGGACCTGCACAACCAGTAGTTGTCATTTTAACAGAATCTCTTACCCAAGTTGTGGGTCTCTACAGGTTCCAAAATTATGATGGCCCCTCTGTTTATTGATTTTCTTGCTCTCCATCTGCCGAGATGGATGTGAATGTTTTTGCAGACCTTTCATGTTGTTAAAAGCAAATGGTGCATTCCATTCATAGATAGAACTGGGAAATTCCACAGAAAATAAAATGTAATGCCCTCTGAAGTCAGAATCACCACTGAGAAGTGTGAGCAACTTCATCTACCTCCATTTATTACTTGTAAGACCAGTTTAACGTGTCAATATGCTGTTGTTACGACTGGTGTCGTAATTATGCAAATATGAGTGTGCAGGTGCCCGTCTCCGATTGGTTCCCGGAAGACGACGGATACATCCCATTGGTGGCCTCCCGGAGGTGACGGATATAAAAGCTGAAGACGCGCACTTCCTGTCATCCATCCTCAGCTCATCTCAACCAGCCACACTTCACAGGCCTGTCCAACAAATCAAACAGCTGCAGCTGATCCAGAACGCTGCTGCTCGTGTTCTCACTAAAACCAGGAAGGTAGAGACATAACACCAGTTTTAAAGTCCCTCCACAGTGGAGAATAGATTTTAAAATACTGTTATTAGTTTATAAATCACTGAACGGTTTAGCACCACAATACATCAAAGATCTGCTGTTGTTGTATCAACCTTCCAGACCTCTCAAGTCTTCTGGTTCTGGTCTGCTTTGCATCCCCAGAACCAGAACCAAGAGAGGAGAAGCAGCTTTCAGCATCTATGCACCACAAATCTGGAACAAACTTCCAGAAAACTGTAAAACAGCGGAAACCCTGACTTCCTTTAAATCTCAACTAAAGACACACCTGTTTAGAATTGTATTTGATATGTAATATGTAACAATGTATTGTTTATTCCATGATGCATGACTTTGTGTTTTTGTGTTTATGATGTAAAGCACTTTGAAATGCCTTGCTGCTGAAATGTGCTATACAAATAAAATTTGATTGATTTGTTTGTTTGTAAAACCATATCAAGTCCTGGAGTTTGTAGGAGTGAGCTGTCGTTTATGTTTCATTAGTTTTCTCCTGTTTTTCTTAGTTAGGGAGGTAAGTTTTTGTCATTTGGTTTCTTTATTTTCAATGAGGTAAGTTGGTTAATATTTAGATAGTTTCCTTTTGTTTGTTGTTTTTGGCATTAACTCACTCTGAAGTCATACAGTTGTGGTCAAAAGTTTACATACACTTGTATAAAACATAAT
>SZYC01000101.1:1312259-1351290 GCA_010883035.1 Poeciliopsis occidentalis
TATATATATATATATATATATATATATATATATATATATAAGAGACATTCTATTACGTGGAGAACAATGGGAGAACTAGGGAGAGCATAGGCAGGCACCTATGCTCTACCTATGCATTGCTATGGGCAGGCCCCAATTAATAATAATAATTATAGTAATAGTAATAATAATAATGATAATAATAATACATACAATAAGACACTTTGGTAAAAATGATACAACTGAAGCTGCTAGCTTGTCTTCAGGGTCAGGCGTGTTTTGAGCTGATCATAGGTTATTCAGGAAAACAATGTGGACAGAATGGTTGTCTGCTGCGGGCTGATGCATAAGCAGACAAACAAATTCAAACCTCAGGGCAAGTTTGAATTTTCACTTCACCAGATGTATGCATTGTGGGAGGTAGGCCAGCACAAACATGCGAGCTCATTAAACAAACCAAGGTTAGACTTCAGACACAGCTGTGAGCTACTGAACTATTGAGCCAGACCACACATTGGTTCACTTCTGTTGGGGCAGAGGGGGCGGAATAGAGGTCTGAACTGTACTGGTACACCTTAGGATGCACTTTGGGCTTTCAGCGCAGATGCTTTGTGTGTTTTGAGAATTCATGACTTTATCTTAAAGAGCATCCTTAACTATATAAGTTTAAGAAAAGCTTCTGGCCTGTCATGCATCTGGGAGGAATCCTCCATTCATTTCATGGATTTAGTTTTACTTTCCCAAATATGCAGATGTTAGAATTTCAAATGCAGCCTGGACTTATCAGTACTAATCTACCCAACTAAACAGGATCCTAGCAAACGACGAACTGAATATATGAGTTTATATCTTTGCTTTTGCTCTCATTGTTGCGTTCTGTGAATCAAAGATGGTATGAATGCATTTGAAATATTTGTACATTTTGATCCTTCAGTTTCAGCTCTTTGTCATGATTCTTAACAGCAATGAGAATATTATGCACAAATAAAATAACTTCATACAATCAGACAGTTCCTTCCTATTTCTACAGCTCTTCGCTCTGCAGTTATCCATCACTTTCATAAAATTAAACTTTTATATACACGTCTCCCATACATCAGATCCCCTCCCACCCTCATCTTACTTCACCTCGGTTCTTCTTTCCATTCTGTCTTTCATTAACTTTGAGTCCTTCATTTCTCCCTTTTTTCACTTTTAAAGTCACTCTGTCTCATGATGCCAATCTGAAATATCTTTCAAATGAGGAATGATATTGTGTACAGTTTTCTGCATGTTAATTATGTCATAATATCTTGTGTCATAAGATTACAACTCTAAGTAATCTTAGTTGCCCATTTCATGCAATTAAGTTCTATGCTGCATCTACCTTAGCTGCATCATATTTAGAGTTGACGTTCAGGGAATGTAATTTTTTTTTTTACATTTTCTTTATTTCCATACAAACCATAGTCCATATCATTTTAGTTTATTTTTTATTTTAAATATAATAAAATAAAGAATAAATAAAGACAAATGCATTTCTCACAAAACAATTGTGATGTGATATTTAATAATGCAAAAGTACACAAAACATGCTACAAAACACAAAAGGCCAGGAGCTGGATTCTTCACCTTTAGCAGGAAAGGATCAATGTTCAGGCCTTATAATGTAATTGATTTTTTTTCGTCTTTTTGTTGGCTCTAGTGGCAATGACAGGAAAGTGTGAGAGAAGGGGGAAGACATGTGGCAAAGGTCACCAGGCCGGGAATCAAACCTACAACAGCCAGGTCGAGAACGAAGGCCTCCATATGTGGGTTGTGCGAAACCCCTGCGCCACCACATCAGCCCAGCTGTGGAATGTAATATTATCACAATATATATATATATAAAAAAAATAAAAATCCTCAGAACTCCAACAAAAAGAACTAATGCATAGTTTTCAAAAATAAAATGCATGAAAAACAATTCAAGAAGCAATGAATTAAAGGATATATATATACAACTTTTTCAAGGCCTGAAAAAGTTTTAACATTTTAGTCTAATTTATTTCATAGCCTATAGAAAACCTTTAAAGGGTAAATTCAGAGTTTGTTGAAGCTCGACTGGATTTGACCATCTTGTTCAAACTGCAAGTTATTGTTATTCATGGAACCTTTATCATTCAAAACAACACAGATGGGGTATTTCTAAGGAAAATATGTGCCAGTCCTTGATTTCCATCTTTGTTTTTTTCTGAACTGTTGAAGCCATTTTTCAGCCAGCATTCCACAGACAGCCTTGTGGTTCTCCTTGCTACAGACGGCTAGGTACACATTATAAAAAGCATTATAAAACCTTTTAGAAAAAAACATTTGAAAATGTTAGCCTCAATAAATTCACAATTTTCTAAAATGCAATACCAGTAGACAAGCCGCGTCTTGTTTTCTGTTAGTAGAATGTGCCTCAGACACTCTTTCCCTGCCATCTTATACTTCAGTGTTCTTAATCGTTGTTGTTGTGTATGAGATTCAGTCCTGAGAAATGACTTGCTTTGGGAGCCCAGAGCATATAAATTGTATTTTGTAGTTTGTTTTTCTTGCTTTCAACGTAGCCCGTATGTCTTATACTGCAATGGTTCCCAGGATTGCCTGTGGCTTGCTGTTTGGCAGAGTGTTTGTCTAACAGTTGGAAAGTCTTGGGTTTGATTTCCAGGTTCTCTACCTGCCAAAATACCCTTAGGAAAAATAAATATTGTGTTGCCCACTCATGTGTTGATTGGGGTCTGATTATGAACAGAAGCTCCACGCATGAACAAATAAGTAAAGCTGTATAGTGTGTCTGGAAGATTTATTGATAGACAAACTATGTCTAAATTCAGTAGTTGCTGTACATTTGAAGTAAACATTCATTGTCCATATACAATTATCTATTCAAGGTTTTGAGGGGCTTTGTGTATATCTTGCAGTCAATGAGCGACAACAGGACAGATTACCATTTGAAGTAAACATGTTCATCACAGAATATTTTATCTTTTTGTATTTTTGCTCATCACAGAATTTCTCTGGGATATTCAATGAATATTTAGCTGGTTAGCCAGGCTTTCTGCTCCTGTAGTTAGCATGCAGTCAGCTGTTTAACAAACATGTTGCATGTATGTTGTCAACTTTAGCATTAAAACATCATATTCTTTATAAGATGAATAAGTCTTAAAGAACCTTTCCCACCCAATTACATCAATACACTCTGTTTCTTCTTTCCGAAAGAAGGTTCTCCTGTGTTTCTGTGATTGCAGAAAAGGCAGCATACTCTAAAAGAACATGAAAACTTGTTCTCTAACCAGAGGTGCATAAACTCAGTAACCTCATTTTGTTCATGCGACTCGTTCCCAGCGTATTCTGGGAAGAAACTCTTTTTTGTGCGGTGTGAGAAAAATATATAGGCTGGTGTGCTGTAGTGGTAGTGATGGCTGACTAGGAGTTTTGCACTTGAGTTTTTCTAATCTAAACTATGAAATGTCCTGACCCAAGAAAAGTTTGTTCTTGGTGCCTCGGGTAAAATAAATAATTTGTCTATTCTTGTGGAGTAGGACACTAGAAGATCACATCATGGAACTAGACTGGCATAAGGGAAGAACTCAAGAGGGAACAATGAAAACCAGGAAATACAGAGAATGTATGATCAGTGACATGTAAACCAGCTGAATCCAAAGAGGGGGATGCAGAGAATAAAGAGCAGGAATCTTGGTAATAAAGATAATAACTATCATAAGTAGACCAATATGTGGAGGAAAAGACACAAGAAATAAGAAAAAAAAAATAAAAATAATCGATTTAGGATTATTTATCAATTAATGGGTTATTAGTCTCAGATAAAATCCAATTGATTAACTTGATTAACTAGATTAACTTAAACTCTAACAATAAGAGCAACAGAAAAATTAATTGCTTATGACTATGTCATAAGTAAACCAGACATAATTAAAAAAGCACAACACTAACACTAACACGTGGTCATACACGGTTGTTGACAAAGCTTTATCTTTGTTTTTCATTTTTCCTTTCTCTTTTTTTTATTTTTCCACTTAGACAATTGCTTCTGTTTGCATCCATTAGCCTAAGCCTTTCTGATGTCTCATTTGTTTCTGTAGTGTGTTTCTTCTAGTTAAAGGGGAGTCATTGCTGTCCATTGTCACTGCATACTTGCTCAGAAAGAAACATCACAGCAAATTTGGTGACTAGCCTGCTGGGTTAGATATGTTTACAATCGGCATTAAATGATCAACTGAATCTGATTGCATTATGAATCCAAATATGAAAGGATGTATTTACAGCTAAATATAGACTGAATCTGGAATAAATTGGATTTCATATATTTGGATATTAACTATATATGTTTGTCTAATAAATTGCCCTAAGATGACATTTATGGTGAACTGGTGCTAGCTAATTAAAACAAATGAATTTGTTAGAATCAGTTGAGAATAAGATATGGGGCTCTTACTTTAACAGCAAGATAGAAACAAACTGAACAAACTGTCATATCCTGTCTTCCAGGAGAAGGGGATTAGCATTTGTTCCTTTTTTTTTCATTTATACAGCTATTTTAAAAAAGCTTCCTCCCCCATTTCTTGGCTCTGGTTTCATGGAATGTTTTTACCCATTGTACTTGTTCACAGTCACCCAACCAGTGCCAAAAATGTGTGTAGAAAACTTTGGTGGGAATCGCATCCACAAAACAAAGTTGACCACTATAATGTATTTAAGAGAGGTCTGTGGTTTAATCTTTGCTTCTCTCCTTTTCTTACACACTTTTAGTTTTGTCTTATTTGCTTCCGTGTGAGTTTCTACATGGTTTCCATTTGTTTAATTTTGTGTTTTGTCCTGTTTAGATATTTTCCTTGATTTTTTTTTTTGGTCCACTTTATGCCTGTTTTTTTTTTTTTGTCAATTTCTTCCAATCGAATCTGCATCCATTTAACAGAGAATGAGATTAATATCTAACACTGATATAATTCAAAGAGCTACTATTTTTTTCTCTTCACTGTTATTTTGAATGTTTTTCATATTTAAAAGTAATTTTAACAAGTCAGGCTGCTGGGAATGTATAGTTTATGTAAAATGTTTCGAAATAGTACTTAGATTATTGATTCACAGAGCTTGCAGTCTCTTGCATATGTGCTGATTTACGTCTGAATGTGCAGCATTCTGTGTTCCTGACAGTATTTGTCCACATAGAGACAGCCCATTCAAATCCAATTAAAGCTACACACACTGCTTCACAGCATTATTCATTCATGTGTCACTTATTCTATCCCTTTACTTCTTTCTCTCTCTCTCCCCTTCTGCCGCCTATGGATGACTGAGTTGTAACTGAGTTAGTGAACTACAGCTCTCTCTTTTGCAAAAATCATACACGTTTCTCAAAGGCTGCGGAATATTCAATTCAACAACAACTCACATGTTATTAAAATATGAAATTCATAAATCCATGTGGAAAAGCAGCTGATCTACACTGATCTCTATGTCTGATGAACCTTCTCTGTCTTACCCTAAAACCTTGGATAAACTGTGCAACCGGAAAGTATTCACAATGCTTCACTTTTTCCACATTATCTTATGGGACAACCTTGTTCCAAATTGCAATTAATTTATCTCTTTCCCCAAAATGTAATTCTTCTATCCAGTTCTTCTCAAGCTCCATCAGGTTGGATGAGAGACATCTGTGCAGCCATTTTCAGATCTCTCCAGAGATGTTCAGTAAGACTCAAGCCTGGACTCTGGCTTGGCCACATTTACAGAGTGATTTTGAAGCCACTTTTTGAGGTCTTGCTCATGTGCTTTGGTTGTCGACCTGCTGATAAATGAACCGTTGCCCCAATTTGAGGTCAAGAATATTATTTCGATCCACGATGTCTCTGTTGCTCTATCCTGACTAGTCTGTCATTTCCCGGTGCTGCAAAACAATCTTACTGCACGATTAACTGTAGAGATTGTATTGGTCTGCTGATGAGTCGTACCTGGTTTCTTCTTGGTTCGACTCCAAAGAATATACAATTTTAATAATGCTGTAACATAAAATGTGAAAAAAATGAAGCATTGTGATACTTTCCAGATGTACTGTGTTACTATGCTCTCTAGTTTAATATACTGAACATTAATTTTTACCATGTTGGCCCTCTTCTTTTGAAGATTTGAAAAAAAAAAAAAAAAAAAAAAAGATTTTGAAATGTAGATACATAATCCAAAGTCTAGCAAATCTCAAAAAGCACTGCAGAGTATATAACAATTATGAATGCACACTGTTTTTCACTGGAAAAAAATTGTTTGCCTACAGAAAACTTAATTTAAGACTGAATAACTATTATCTATTCAGATTTGGTATCATTATCTTTAAAACCAGACTGTATCAGAGAATAAAGTAAGAAAATGACCATGCTTTCTCCTGCCAATCCTGAAGGTGAAAAAGAGTTTTAAGTTTCAACAGATTCACCTCAGCTTTCTGTTGAGAGCTGACAACACGAACATGCTTCAGTCAAAGCATCTAAAAATATATCTAGAATCAGGATTGGAGACATTTCTGTACATGTACAAAGCTTTAAGACAAGTCTTCCTGTCAGCAAAAGTTGTGAAGAGCGATAATTTTTCTGCAAATGCATACCATCAGAAATGAAGGGCAGGCATGACACAGAAATGTTTATCTAGCTTATTATTCAAGTCTGTGTAATCTGAACTCATTTGTGAATTACATTTCTGTAGCTGTAATTGTGACTTTTCTCAGATGAACAGAACAACCATGTAGAAGACACAGTGTGCTCTCTACTTAAATTTTTGTATGCATTTGATTCTAAAATGTAACAGATGTGATTAAAACCATGGACATTTAATTGATTCAATTAATACAATAAAGAAACCCAATTATTACATTGTAGATTTCCCCTTCAACTTCTGTGAGAGCTATGTAAAAAAGCTGAGTCACATAGATAAGATATCAGAATAAGTTTTTTTTTACACCCTGAGTGGAGATGAAACAAATAGAAATAAGCATCAGTAATTTAAGTATTACTTACATTTCAAATATTTTGTTAATTAATAAACTTCATTTTAATAGCAAATTAAAAGTAATCAAACTTAGTGAAAGTATATGAAATGAAGTGTAGATGTGGTAAGACAAAGCTATATGTTCATTATTTTTAGTTATGAAGGAAAACAGAGATCCAGCATCTTAATATTGACACTAAAACATTGTGTGGCAGCTGAAGCCGGCCTTCTTGGAAGCTTTAACTTTTCCTGATCAAAATTCTTTCCTATGTAAATTCTTTGGAAACATTTATTTTCTCTTTGGAGTTTCCTCCTAAGTGTTTCACTTCACTTTACTTGCTTTCAGAGTTCGCTGGATGAGCTGATAGAATTCGGCATGTTTGAATTTCAAATTTCAAATTAAATTGGTACAAAGATACTGGAGCTGCAGTACGTCCTGCTAACAAAAAATCCTCAAAACCTTGAGGTGAAAAGGGATCTGGTGTTGAGTCAGCTAATCCTTAACGATCATTAAAATATGCCTTGATTGGGACAACAATATTACACTTGGGGCTGGATCGTGACATCATTGACGATTTTTTTGTTGTTGTTTTTTTCCCAAAAAGAAGTGTGACCTTTTCTCCAAATGTTTTTATTCCAATTAATGTGTATAATTAGAATAAGATCTAACTTGAAGATGTTTATTTGACGTGTTTGGATTTGGTCTTCGCATGTATAAGTTTGTCTTTTTATTGTACTCGGTAAAAATGTACATTGAGTAGCAGATGTTTATCACTAATGGCTCTCTGGATGTTGCAACAGCGAACCAGCTGTAAATATACAACAGAACTTGCTTGTTAAGCAAAAATGCTCCCATGCCAATGATATAGCGCCTGCCTTGGCAGAGTAGGATGTGATTTTTCCAGGGTTTTACATTATCACCACCAAGCAGGCAAGCAGAAGAGCTTCTTGTTGCCAAATGCTCTCTCTCAACCCATATCTTATGGTATAAAAAAAATCCTGTTTTGCCTAACTTGACCAAGTCGCACAATTATTCAGAAAGGAAAAGCAACAACAAAGATCAAAAACACATTCATTGATGCCAATAGTTATACTTGTGCAGCTGGAAAGTTGAAGAATTCAGGGGTACCTTGGAGCAAAGATGTATTTACTTAACATTTTTTGTCACATGTATTTTTTCTGAAATAAGCTTCTTGAACTAGAAAAAGATAATCAGAGTACAGACAAAATTTATATTTAAAATATTAATTTTGTTTAATAGAGAAAAAAAAATACACAATTCAAGCTGTTGTTTACTGTTGCTACACGCTCGTCCTAAAGCATGTAAGTCAATGACTTGATGCAATCTGCTAGGTTTCATTTGATACAAAACTTTGTAAACTAATTTGATTAATTAACTGAACCTATTGCACTGGCTATTAAGTAGAATTAATTAGAAGGCATATGATTGAATTGTAATGATTTTTTTTGTAAATGCCTTGAGATGACGAGATATTAATTATTTACATATAAATAAATTGAATTGAATTGAAAAGCTATTCAACCCAGATGCAATTAGGAAAAATTGCCCTCTAAAACAAACAACCCGCCCTGCCAACTAAAGTGTGTATGTATGATGGTTGTGTTTTAAAATGCTGCATTTGTTATACACTGGAGTTATGAATATTCAGATCTTATACAGAATTCAAATTTTGTGATACCGGTGATATTTTCAAACATTTTCTGAATAATCAGAATGTTTTTGACAAAAGTCAGGCAGGCCTCTGTGTTGTTTTTGGACAGCAGTGGTTTTCACTTTGGAACTATTTCAGGGATTATAGCAATGCAGTTGTGTTTTCACATAGAGTGAGGTTGACTTTTTAGTAATGACATAATTTAAAAATTGAATTCTGTATATGCTCAACAATTGCTGGTTGAAAAAGACATTGGTAACATTTTACTCCAAACTTAAAAAGATAAGTAATCCAGTTCCTCTCCAATGGTGGTGTTCATGCAGTTTCTTCTGAAGTGTTAGATTTGTCAACATGAAGAAACTAAGTGACAATTGTAAGAGGAAGACAACTTAAGTTAAGATTTTCCAAATCTATTTGGAACTTGAATTTGAATTTCATCTGGCTTTGGATGAATAATATAATTCTACTAATAGAATTAATAGACAACAGATTTGTCAATGAGGTAATGAGAAGGTGACTAGCTAAATGTGTTGCAAAAACACAGAGTGTAGCTTATCTGCAAAGATTGTAATACATATTCTTAGATTGTTTATTTAATTGTAATGCCTGTTTCAAACGTCATTGTCTTTATGTTGTTATTTCTTCTTAATGCTTGGAATCCCACATGCACCTACAAGGATTAAAAAAGCAGTGCTAGGGTTGTATCCATTACCTGATGCTCAAAGCTTTTTCAAATGAGCGTAAAACGATTTGTATCTTACCATCTAACTGCTTCGTAAGCATTTATTTTATGGAGTGCATTTGGACAGGTGGGTTAATATTAATGTGCATGTGTGTGCACACCCTCACACAGGGCCAACTGTGGGTGTACTGTTTCCATTAATGTCAGTGCTAAGATGCAACTCAGCTTTCTGAATTATGTAAATGAGGTGCTGTAAATTCATGACAGAATCAATGACTTTCATTTTTTATCAAATCAATCAGGCCTCCATCAGTCCAAACTCCACACTGCTGCAAGACGCACACAAATACACTCCCACACACACAAAGCAAGGCCCTATATTAATCCTGCCAAGACCGGTCTTAGAGTAATGAGTTTTGGAATGATGTGTATACAGTCATAAATATAATTTTTGCTTTTAACCGTTGGCTGATTCATGAGAGTGTGCATGTGTGTATGATGGGTTGTGTGTTTGTGTGAACACACGTGTGGGTGGGTGTGCGTGTGTGTGTGCGTGTAAAAGAGAAAGAGGAGGAAAAAAATCTGATTTGATTGTTTCAGTTAGAATACCTTCAAAGAAACACATTGAAAACAAGTTCTGAGTTCATTAATGTCAAATGAAAAAAAAATTCCATCTTCTTCATTCAAAATAATTCTAACATTTCTGTTGCTTATAATAGTGTTGAAGCTGGATTATCTATTTGTTTTTGAATAATTTTTGGCTATAGTTGATCTGAAACACTTTGACCCATCAAACGTTCACTGGGTCATAATAAAATGAAGAGAAAGTAATTCAAAACACAGCTTGAAATTTCTGAAGCCTTCCTTCTATTTATGAGAACAAAGAAAAGTGCATTAGGGAAAAAAGGCCATCTTAGATTGAGATGGGCTTAAAAACCTTATTTACTGACAAATCAAAGCTTTACTGCATTATTCTACACTGATGAAACAGTGTGTGAGTTATGACCTTTTCTCCAGTTGTCAAAACAATTTCTTAACCTCTCATTTAGTGCATTTTATGATGATATCTCCATCTGTGAACCATAAACCTAAACATCAATCTCATAAAGTCCCTTGAATTTGACTTTCTTATTGAAAATTCATTCTTAAAAGTGCATAACACAACACTGACGTTGCTACACCTACAAAGTCTAATGTGTTGAAACTATAGATAGAAGGCCTTCGCTGGGGTAAGTGGAGGATCTAGAATGAACCATACAAGTTGCATCCACACATCTTTCACAGAAAAACTAAAAGGACAAGACATGAAAAGATGCAAAAGTTTGTAATCCAATAAGACAATTTTCCCTTTTAGATCATATAAGGAATGTTACATTAAATTGATGAACTCTTCTACTGCAGGTAGAGCAGTTGATGTATTGCATAGCTGACAGTTTAAGAAATGAATAAAATCTCATAAAGCTTACACACGATGAGCAAGCAGCTCACTGTGTAGGAAATTTAATGCCTCATAAATAGTGGACCATTCACCGAGGTAAATGATAAGCAACCTAATTATTTTTGTTTATTAAGATTCTATCAGTGCCATTCATGAAGTATGCAAGTTTTCTTATCAGTTTCAAAAATCTATCAAAAACTATGAGCCGGGTAATTATTTTTACCTAACTAATGAGCCCTAATTGCTCCAATAAATAAATAAGAGGAATATATCATAAAATGTTTTTTTTAAAATATATTCTTAGAATGACAATATTGGCACTTCAATTAAAATTAACTAATTATTTTGGAACTTAGCTGCTCAAAGATTCAAATTATAAATAACTGCCTGAGGGTGAGAGAAGATGAGCAGAAACAAAGGCAGAGCTCGACAAATCAACAAATCAGTCGGTAAAACATTGATTTTAAAATGAATCGGGCTACTCTTTTTAACAGTCCGTTGAAGCGAGTAAATCAAACTGTGCTCAAACATTTTACTGAATGGACCAAAATCTCCAAGTTCGTTGTAATTGTGGACACCACAAAATATAAAATTTTTTAAGGAATGCTTTAATAATTTTAATGTAATTTTGAAAATATTTTTAACTTGTGTGAAATTATGATTTTTGTTTTCCAACAAAAATCATAAGACCCGTTTTAACAAGATAAAAAGGGTCTTAAAAACAGAGTCAATTGACTTCTAATTTTAATATCTAAAAAGCATTTTGTCTATGATTAGCATTAAGAATAAGATATTGGTCTCTGTGAAAATGCTTCCGATTATCACTCATGTTCAGAATATTAAAATCCATCACTGGATATTTGTCCTCCTACGTAATATGAAAAAAAAAAAAAAATAATAAAATAAAAAAACTCATACTTTGTGGTACAGCTAACATTTTCCTTTTACCGAGCAAATATCTTGCAAAAAATATTCTTTTGCATCAACTGGATGTTTTGATGAATTTGGTCAGGGGTACTAATACACACTTTGGATTCCATTGCATCACCACATTGTGAGGCCATCAGATGCTCACCACAGAAAATGTAGACATGTAGACATTTCTATTAGTTGCATCCCAGGACCCCAACCAACTCCTGGCAGCAAAATTGAGGTTGTGACTGGGTTCAGGCATGTTGAATCATTCTGTTCAGTGCTCTGCTTTATTTGCCTCCTTTGTCCTTTGCATCCATGTCCAAGAATACCTCAATATCACGTTTCCAGTTCTTTCACATAACTAATAAAGTCTAAAAGGGCGCAACATTGATTTTTTTCCCTACAGAAGAAAGACTAAACTTATCAGTTTCCTCTTTTTGTACTACCCTTGTAATAAACAGAAGCTCATCTGACATCCTCACCTCTGGCCTCTCAGTCATGAGTCATCCTGACTTCAATTTTTCTTTTTTGTCTTTGAAGTTGTTTATGAAAGTTTAACAATTACAGTCACTGATCATCAAATTGAATAGCATCAGTCAAAAAAATTCAACTACAGATAATGCTAAGGCTTTGTGTTGTGTTCCAACATCACAGCCCCTCTCACTACACAATCTGATATCTTGAAAAAGAGAATGAGAGAGAGATCCAAGTCACCCTTTTCCTCCCGTTTTCCTGCATTTCATAATCTCTTTTCTGGTGTAAATACATGTAAAATATGTAGAATTTTTTATACAACTATTTTTAAAGCTGCTTCATATTTTCAAGATGCAAGTCACCAAAAGTTTAATCTTGACAGCTTTTTAAAGCTTTCAGCTCTTTGCATGTGGAAGACCAGCCTCTTATAAGGAGAAAAAGAAATCCTACTAACTACCAAAGCAGTCAATTCATCTTCTTTTGTGTAGTAAAGCATGAAGCTGACCCTTGCTAAGAACATTTTTTATCTTTAAAGCTTGTTTCCTCAAAAGCTCAGCACACATTTCAGAAGTCAATTTATTTTAGCAAGTTACATTTCTTTAAATGATAACATATATTTTGAAGAAAGACTTTGTTGCATTTATACAGTTAAAAGTAAGCCATTTTACTTTTAAAAGGGCTTACACACACACACACACACACACACACACACCCCAACACGCCTACACACACACACACACCTAGACTGTGTGTGCATCTCCTTTTCCATTGAAGAAAGGTGACAGGTGTGTTGTTTGTAACTATGTGTATTTGTGAGAAGGTGCTGTTGGGTTCCAATCATTTCCTGTCTCCTGGCTTGGGGAAGATGTTGGCATGACAAAATGACACTTGGGAATGGATGGAGGCTTGACAAAGACAGAAAAGAGGAAAGCACTGCTCTTTCTAACTTCCACAAACAGACAAATAGAATGTTACATGCCCAGCGCACACTACATAATCTTAGAGCTGTCGGCCAATTGTTGGCCCATTTTCAAAACCTGATAGACCACACCTTAGCCAAAAGAAATCCTAGGTATAACTGTTCAGTTGGGTTTGATCGTGCTGTGTGGTGTCCAACAATGGGCACAAAATAATGACTACAAGTCCAGTTAACTAGTTTTAAAACCAGGCATTAATTAACCTGCAATGCATGAGGCTAGTGTCAGTCCTGACTGAATGAAAATCATTATAATCTATTTATGTCACGTTAACGAAAAACAGCTGAAAAGTTAGCAGGTTTATCAACTGCGGTTTCCATTTATCATCATTTCAATGTCCGCCGGACTTCGGGTTGCGCCATGTCAGCTGTTTGGGTTTCCTCTCCGCGGTATCTGCGCTTTCTGATTGGCTACATGTCACATTCAACAGGCTGCATTCTCGCTCTCAGTCGGGTGAAACCCCTGATTTAGATCGGAGCGGCTACGATGATCTACGGTAACACACCACACATTACAGGATGATCGGTTACCAAATCGCAAGCTAAACGCCCAAAGTTCTAAGTGTAGTGTGAACTATTGCCCATCTTCTCTATTTAAATCTAATGATTACTGAAGGGCAATATAGTATACCGACTTAATAATCTGCACTCTTTTGGTTGAATGCAGTATTTATTTCCACTTTGACTTTATGTTGTTTAGTTTGTATTCAAGTACATTTTTTTGTTAATGGAGACTGAGAATCCATTTTATTTTTGTTTTTGGTTGTTTTATTTTGTTATCATGACAGGCCTACACATATCTATAGGTCTTGGATTTGATTACATGAGATAACTAAACTCATGTCAAAACCTCATTTTGGGGCCAGGCCTGAACTGGTCCATGTTTGGTCCAGGGCTTATTAAAATGATCCCAAATTGTAGATTTATTGCATACAGCCTTTTATTGATTCATAGCTATTATCAGTTTTCTTCAAGATTTCACCTGCCACAACAGACACTGACCTGTCCATTTTTCCATTTTCTTTCATTTTACAGAGCACTCAACACAAGAGAGTGAAATGTGTTGCAGGTCCTTTGATATGGGTGGTACGTTTTAAACCAAAAGTAAAGGCAAAGTAATCTTCTACATCTGTGCATTTAATCACGTTCCTGATTTTTATTTTGCTCCAGAATTACAGCATCTTCTATTCATTTATTTATAGACTGAAAATAATGGGAGCTCTTTGTTTAAATGCATTGCAACTAGGAAAAAATAAAATGTTTCAGTGTTTCACCTCGAGATCACCAACCTCTTCTGTTTGACGATAAATTGGATAAGTCTAATCTTTGATAGAGTGATAGATGCATCTTTATGGGTGTGTCAGTATTTGATCATTTAAACCTAGCAGCTTTAAAAGTGAATAAAATTTTAGATTTGAGAAACTGTATATGTATATATATATAATTGAATATATTTCCTTGCTTCTGAATGACCAAGCTAAGATCAGCCTTGGTTATAGGACATTAATGTAATTTAAGTCTGCTGGCACATTGATCCTGTCTATTGGACATGTCCTTCTAAAACATTTATGAGAAGGCAGAGCCTGTCATTGCCTTGTAACCACAAACACCAGTGGAGATTTTCTTGAGCGCAGTGATTTGATTGGCCCACCATTTTAAGCACTTCGGAAAGGCATAAAAAATGTTGCTTTGTCTTAATTTTTTCTCCAGTATAAATTATATTAATTTGGGCTTCCTTCTAACACGCTGTTTCACAATTGATACAGTTGGAGATGTCAGTAAGATGTATATTAAAAATGTTCATCTGTAGCTATCCAATGTACAGTTTTATGGCAGCACTTTTGTGAAATATCAATGAAAGACAACATTAAAAAAACACGCAGAATGAAAATGCATTTAAAACAGAGAAGGGGGAGGCAAGGAAACTGGGGGATTTTATCACCTGAATTATTAATCAAGATAATTCAGCTCCTACTGATAAAAATATTGGTCCCTACCGCATACACACTGAACATATCTGCTCCCGCAAACGCACAGAAAACTTTTATCTTGCATACTCTATGCTTATCTCTTTAAAATGGGTCAAGAAAAAATAAAACTGGGTACACTTCTCATTGCTTCAGAACAAGGAAAAGAGTCACAGAGATATGGGTGGAGGAGGTTGAGAGAGAGAGAGAGATGAATGTTGGAAGGGGGAAAAAGAGGTAGAAGGAAAGTAGTTTGCTATTAAAAGTTTTCCCTAAAATTTGCAAGACGGCAAAATGCAGTACCCTAATATTTTTAGCTGCTCACCCAAAAAATTATTACTTTTTTTTTCATACATTTAAAAATCCTCCCAAAGTACAATGTTTAAGAATTACATCACTCCCAATGGAATTTGTTGTTTTCTGCATTGATTTCTTCTTCCTCTCTGTTACCAAGACAACAGACATACAAAATTAATGTTTGGTTCTGCTCCGATTTGCCCTTGGCTTTTTTCTCTTGCAGGTCAGAAGGTCTGAGAGCATCCAGTAATATTATAATGTATAATGATGCACAGTGATTCAACTATTTTAAAAACTAAAAGCAGAGTTTACCCTGCAGGGAGGATGCAATGCAATTCAATCTAACACTAAGAGATAAACAGTGACTCGGCATGAGAGACACTGAGAGGAAGCGAAGGATGAGGTGGGAGCAACGCCCACTGATGTGACAGATGTGAGGTAGATGATGAATCCTAGAAATGGAACAGTCTAATGAAAGCCAGTTACTTATTTGCATCGACCTCTTTTCACTTTAAATGTATTTATATAGACAGATAGGTGGCATTCAAAACTGCAATAAAATGACAAGCTAATCACTGCTTTAAGCTCACACAGTTGTTAACCTTCTCTTTAGCCTCCCACTGATATGCCCTGGAGCTATACGCTAATGTACCAAGCTCTGTTTTTCTGCAGAGTATGCATCTTGTCAGTTTTTTTTTTTTTCTACTCCCTTTTGCTACCGGCTTCGTGATAATTACATTTACGTTTTGAGAGATCTAAATGGAATCAAGTTGAAGTAAGTGCGTCACAATAAGAACTGACAAGCCATGACACCATCAAAATTTGGCTATATGCAATTTGATCTAACACTAAGAGATAAACAGTGTGTGGAGGCCTTTAAAAAGGAGAAAGGCCTCCACGCATGACGTTCAATGATAAAAAGTCTAACCAAATTGTAAGGCTTTTAGGTGCGTTAACTTATATCCGAAGAAGGTCATGCAGGACCTGCAGCATGACAATATCGCTTTAATAATGTGTGCAACGGCTACCAATGTAGTGTTTGATGCATTCCGTTTGTGTTTCCTTTCCCTGTAGGAGGCTATTTTTAACACTGCCTGAAACACGTCTGCAGTAATACAGTACATGATGGCATATAAATCATACAAATCAGCTCTGTAAGCCTTATTACTGCAGTGTGAGAAGTAGAGTTGTCTCCCATCACTTTAAACATAATTAACAGATGATTTTTTTAGGGACATCAGAGTAAATGGGTGCTTGATCAAAACTTGTAAATTTTGAATTTTTTTGGACTGAATTACACCATTTATTATAACTACACAGTATTTATGTTGATATTTAGCAGTAACTGTACAGTATTTTCATTCTGTATTTTGTTTTTATGTATTGTATATTTTATGTGAATCTCTTTGATTGCTTGTCATGATGCACAGATATTTCCCAATTGTGGGACAATAAAGGATATTTCTATTCTCTGCTCAAACGCTTATTGACCTATTCTCTCAGTATGTATCAGAAGTTCTTTGAAGTTTGCTGAAACTATTTCCATTTTGACAGTTTTTAACACTACTGTCCTCTTAATCCAATGGGATGGAATGAAGAAAGTAAACCCTAACTCTAACAGTTAAATTTTGAGAAATAGGATGGAAGAATTGTTTTTCAATTTTAATCATTAATCTAAGCTTCTGAATAAAAACAATGCCTTTAAATAACACTTTATTTTGTTACAGATGTAATGCTTACTGTCAGAAAGATATTAATAATAAAGGCCATAAAGCTACATATTTTTAATTCATACAGTACAAAAGATATTTTTATGATGTTAAATGAATGCATCTAAAGTTTTGTGTCTGAATCTGTATTCTGCAAGTAGCAGAAATTTGTAATTTTTTGTAGACATGTTAATGTTTACAAGGAATACTTCTGTGATAAATTCTTGTTTTAATGGTATCAAATTTATTATTTTTAGGCATTTACCCATAATAATTCTGCTGTGTGGTTTTGTGGGATAAACCTGAATGGATCATGTGTAAATGTGTAATAAGACTTCAATGGGATTTCCACAGTATGTAAATGAGTGAAAATCATTTGTCATGGCTCATAAGCTATGCCATTCCTTGCATGATGTTTCACACAATTATATTGAGATCATAAATAATATGACATATTTAAAAGTTATAAAAACACATGGCATGGCATGATGCAGAATTTCTCAAATCTGCAGCTTTTTCAAACATCCGGCTAATCTGGAATTCCTTTTACACATTTATGTGATTAATTCAAAAGTGGGAAAAGGTTATCATTAGGTGTGTGTCATATTGTCTTGTTTATAGTAATACCAATGCATTTTTTGACACCAGTGAAAAAATGTATATTGCGATATCAAATGACGCCATTTAACTGAGCCTGACCTGTCCTCAGCCTGACCAGTAGGGAGCATTACCACACAGGATGGTAATTTTTCCTTGTTTTTTGTCGACTGCCATTAAAACAGAGAAGAAGCTGGTCCACAGTCTTAAGTGGCCTGGATTTCACATAATTAGTTGATATCCGAGAGAAGGAAGGACATACAGTAGCTTCTGTAGTGTTTTGGCCATTGCAGCTCCCGTACCTGCCATTATCCGGTTATGTGGAACTCGGCTCAGTGTCTGCTCGCCTCTCTCTTCTCCACATAGAAAGAAGAAACCGGTCAGCCATGGCAAAAATAAAGCTTTCTGAAGCACAGTCATCTTCCCAAAAACGAAATAACTTGAAGTTTAGTGAAAGATGCAGGACCACTGAAATCTATGAAACAGAAGAGCTTCTGTGCATTTTGTCAGCACCCAGTTGACTGAAGGCGCAATCATATGACTCTTAAAATTGAAGCGATCGAACATTTTCGCTCCAAAGTAATTAATTTTGTAAAGTAGAAATCAACTGCTGGAGTGAAAACTTCTAAAAAGACTTTCAGCTATAATGACAAGAAAATGTCACTTCCACTTCACAATTGTGTGCTACTTTGTGTTGGTCTTTTTATCTAGCACCCTTGATTAAATGTTGATGCTGACATGAATGCATATTTTTTTGCTGGTGTGTTGGATCTTTTCCAAAGATTATTCAGTATTCAAGAAGTGGAGTTTCTTTGATAGAAAGACCATTGTGTTCTCTTCTTTGGATTTGTCCATTGTTCTTTATTCTATTTTGCACTACTGTATGCTTTATTGAGCTTAACTCATTCTCGCTAATTCTCCACTCTGCATGACTCTGATCTTCTCTACTTTTAAGAGACTTTTGATGAACTCATGGAGGACAGCCAGTCGAGGCTGATAGCAATCCTATAACAGAAGATAACAGTTTAGCAGAGACAGAACAGCCAATATATAACAAAATACACAAAATAGAAGACCAAATACTTAACTTAATATAGCACAGTATGTGCTGTACTATATTGTGCAGTCTCCTCAAAATTATGACAAATTTCTCCTTTTCCATCCATCGATCCTTCCTTCCATCTGTCATCTTCTGCTTATCTCGGGTCAGATCACGGCGTGAGCAGCTTAGCAGAGGCCTACACTTCCCACTCCTTCACTTGGAGTAAGACCTCGGCCCTCAAAGAGAGATGGATTCAGATCATGGTTTCAGATTTAGAGGTACTGAAAAAACCGATTCAGGTAAGCTAACACACTCAGATGGTTGGTTCGTTGTGGAGTCAGCAGAACCATTGGTAAAAAACTGAAGGGGCACCTATTTGTTAACAGTTGCTGAAGCCACTTCAGAGGACTTCTGGAGGCAGACTGCAAAAAAATAAATGCTTGCAAGTCTGAGTTTATTTTTGTTCTTTTAGAAAATGGGTATACGCACAGCATTTGCTGAAAGTTCTCCGGGTGATACGTTGAAGGTTTTTAAAAGGCCCTCTTTCCACCCAGCTGGTGAGAAGAACAGTTGTCACATATGAATGAGACAACTCTTATCTGTCCAGCTCCAGATTTTTTGTGGGGGCAGGTTTCTTATCTGTTAAGTCTCCTGAACAAAGAATTCTGGGGAATGTGGTTCCTTTCGTTTGCTTGAGAAAATGCACACCTCATACCAGCATTGTATCCAACCATTGAAGCCAACTGACCACCACCAGGTACAGGTTAGTGGACAGCTCAGGAACCTGCAGTCACTCGAGTGTACAAGATATGCAGCTGCAGATTAGATGAAACGACAACAAAGTCAATCCTCAAACTGTTGCTCAGGTGTCCTGGTGCAAGAAGCACAATGACAAACTCATGCTTGAACATGGTATATTATGAACAATATGAGCACAGAAGTCTAGTATCAAAACACTACTTGAGTTAAGATCAGATCCAACAACAGTCAGAATATACACATGGTCACAAGGGTGGAGGGAGCATGCCCTCTTGTTCCCTGGGGTGAACCCCAGTCCTCAGACTCCTAGATGGGGGTAATAAGCATGACCCTGTTACAAACAAACACCTCCACCACAATAAGGTCCAGGGAGTGGTTGTCCTTATTTCTACCTTAATTAGTCGTTTTACAATTGAAACCTTATTGACTGATTTATTTGAGCCTGTACTTCAGCAAAAGTGCTAGCATAACTTATCACACAATACAATGAAGTTGCCATTTGAGGATACAGGGAAGAATAAGCAAAACACCCACAGTACATATTTTTGTGAAATATGTGCGTACACCTTTAGACAAAGCTTTTACTATATTGCATCGATATTCACATTTTGCCTTGTGTTTTATTTATGTTGAGTATATTTTCTGTTCCTATATATTAGGCTGCTGCTGCCCAATGATTTCCCCATTGTGGGAGCAATGATGTACATCTCATCTTATGGCCCAATGGGCATATGTTGGGATGAAACGGCAATACATTGGTTAAAACTGCAAGTACGAACTGGCCGAGGGGCAAATTGAGTCAGAGCAGGAGTTCAGATCTTTAAAACCAAAACATTGGCTTGGACAGAGTCACATTCTGAATGTTTGCAATAGACACTTCATTTATGCTCTGACAGATCAGTTCGTGTTCTGGGAAGAAAGAAGTGACAGTTCAAGGTGACAGCTACCTCCAATCAATTCAGTCTGCTCTGTGTGATGTGAGCTCCATGTACTGTATTTTAGTGTGTGTTAAAAAGAGAAAATGTGTTTGTTCTCATAAGGCTGCCACCTCTTTTGTAGCAATGGGCTAAATAAGGGCTAGCTGGCAGGTGTCCCTTCTTTTTAGTTGTGCAATTTATCACCCTGCTGGTGCCAGAGACCTTTGCCCGAGTGGAAAAAAACCCAACATCCTTGTACTTCTCTCGGTGTCTCTCTTTATCAATTAAAACAGCAATAAAATCATTTCGAGCTAAGACCATGTAAATATGACATTAGGTTTCTGTTTTTGTTTCGCCCTCCCTCCACGTCAGTAATATAATCCAACAAGAAATGAATCCTAATAATAAAAAGTGCAGGCATGCTGAGCAACCATGGAGATTTTAAATCTTTTGTTCTTTTTGACTTGAAAATAAAACGGTTTCTGGGCTCAGCGTGACGACAGCTGTCAGAAATAAACCACGTCTATCAGGATCACTCCCTAGATATCATTATTTTAGTTTTTTTCAATTAATTATGAGAGCGTGGTGAGACGGTACTTTAGATCTCATTTCAGGGTCTAAATTGGTTTGTGAGCATAAAAACCTTTATTGAGTATGCCCTGCAGCTCTGCACACATACACACGCACACAGACACAGAAAATGGTAAGGCGAGTGAGTTAGATATGGAAGTTAAATGTGTAAATTTGGAGTTGAAGATCACATCATTTTTGCTGGATATCGATCTGTTTATCGTCAGGCTTTTATTTTAAACCTCGCTTCTTTTCATTTGGTTATCTGGATAAATTTTCTTTTTTTGGGAAATTTATAATTCCTTACTCTCTTCTTGGAAACAACAGCTTTCTCGATGGGGAGCCACCTTACCACCAGCTCACCCACATTACCCCCACTACTCCTCCTTTTCTATTTATCCTCCACTGCTGTTCCAAATCAGCTTAGAGGGAGGATGAGAGGGGTGGATACCATGCTGAAAGGCGCAGGCATAAATAGGCCTTAAAGTTAAGAAAACGTCCAAATCTTTGTCTTCCACCTTACTCTCAGACACTTTGGCTGTTCTCATCTTTTCCTCTCATTGGCAGAAGGCTGAAGGAACAAGAGTGATGAATGGATGGTGTCCAATGTGTCCCCATACCTCCTCTTGCTCTCTTTCTGCTTCTCCTCAGCTCTCTTCCTCAGCAGTCTCAGCTCACCGCACTTCCAGCACAACAATGAGCTCATTCCTGTCTGTAAGAAAGGGAATCACTGGAACAACCAGATCTGTTGTGCACGCGCTCATGCGCCTTTAAATGTGTTTGCATGCCTGTAGACAAAGACTTGCATACACAGAACCTGGTGAGGTTAATAAAATAAGCCAGTGATGGTATATTAATGTGCAAATTGTTCTTTGATAAACCTGGGGAGCCACAGCTGCACATTGAGTTTTGAGTACATATACAAGCCCACTCACAGCCAGAGTCTATTAGTGTTCACAGTGGCAAAAGTCTGGATGAATTAACATCAGTGGTCGGAATCAACACTTTACATGTGCTTATGCATCAGTAGATCTGATGATGAGAATAGCTCTTTATCTCATTTTAGTCATCAGATACATAAATAACAAAACCATTGTTTTTAAGTGAAGCCCGACAGTGTAAGGATTATTGACAGAGCCATCAATGCATTTGAAGGGACCATAAAATGTAATAAAATGTACTAGTTTCAAAACATTGTTTTAGTTTCAACACGTAAAAATGTTTTAATCAAAAAAATCTATTTTCCTTAAATGTCAAGAAGTTAAAAATGACAAACACAATGTTTTGAAAGAATGAGAAAGTGAAAAAAAAGAAATAATGACATGAGGATTAAAAAAATGAACGGTGAACAAAAGGAAACAAGAAAATAAAATAAATGAAGATAAACAGAAATGTGCACAATAAGTAGCAATGAATGGATGGACAGAAATATCAGGAATTGGAAATAAAAAGAAAAGAAGAAATGAAGCAAGGACATAAAGGCAGAAAGGTGAAAGAGCAGATGGCAGAAAGGAAGAGCCAAATAAAAATAAGACAAAATGATTAAAAGAAGGAAGAAAAATAAGGAAACAAAGGTATATTGATGAAGAAGGAAGGTCTTAAAGAGAAAGAAACAAAAAAAGAAGTGCCGATGTAGTAAAACATGTTGGTCAAAACAGCTTTTGATTAATGGCTGCCCTGCAGTAAAAACCCTGTCGAGATCATTCCTCCTTCCTGCTAACATGACATGGGTCCCGCTGGAAACCTGAGATCTAAGGAAATGCTTTTATGTTGAGCAGCAAAATCTTTACAGTTCACATGTAAATCTCCTCACACAGATTTACACTTTTCAATGTACAGGTTTCTCTCTATGTAACATTCTCGTGTGTATTTAGACTGTACTAATGGTTTATAACAATTATATTTTAGGGCTACATCCTCTTCTCTAAGTACTCTCTCGTTATGGACTTTCTTTGACCTCTTGCTAGCTAAGCTTGTCACCGGACTTTAATTGAGGAACGATTGTTGAAACCAATTCTTCGATGTTTCCATTCATCTCTTGCTGTACAGCTGCAGAGGTTGAAGGCCTGCTAATGATCCTCTGCTCAACCCTGGGCCTGTATTTGCATTGCTTTAGCTTAGCACATGGCTAATAGCAAGCCTAAAGGCACGTCAGCCTCGCTAAGGATCGAACACCAATTTCCTCAGTGCCAAAGGCAAGCTTACCACATCATTAGGAGCACAAGAGAAAAGGTGCAGGCCACACATTCTCTATATGTCCCACTGCACTTCAGATTTCTGCACTGTAGAACTAAACTGCTGTTGCCTGGAGGTGCACTGAGAGCTGCTATTTATTTGGTTGATGAGATTGAACCTGTTAGTGCAAGAGCGGTGAGGGAGAGATGCTAAAACCTCCAAAGAACTGGCTCTTTCCTCTACTCAAATCTCTTTTAAGGGGTCAGATGCAGTAAATTGCACGGACAGCACAACACAAGGAAACGGATTATGAGTAAAACACCTTACACACAGACACAGCTCTTCAATGTATTTTACAGCTTCCAGCCAGATGGGTCTGTAAAATTATATTTGATGTAAATAGTTTTCAGATCAAGAGAAAATACACCTTTCCAAAAACAATCCTCCATGGGTTGCAGTTATTTTTCCAAAGTGCCAGAAAAACTACTATGATGGGTTATTGGCAAATCTTTTGGCCATTACAATAAATTTCAACCATAAGTTGCATCAACCTTTGGCAACAGTAAACATTGCAGTAATGATAACTTAAATGTTATATTTCTAACATAAGCCCCTCACATTGTGCTCAACTTGTCAACAGAGAATAAAAATGATTTGAAGATTGCCTAAAAATGATGGGTGAGCATATTTTTTCAAATATTTTAGGAAGTGCATTCATAATTTTCTTCATCAGCCCATGTATTTTTTTATTTTGCAAGTTCTGGTCTTTAAACAACGACAACAAAAAAAAGCAATAAATAAATAAATAAATAAATAAATAAAAATCACAAAACTTTACTGCATCCAGTCTTTTTGCATGGAGTTTGTATGTTCTCCCTGTGCATGTTTGGGTTTTCTCTGGGTATTCCAGGTTCCTCCATTAGTCCAAATTTTGGTCTCTTCAAATTCTATACATGAGTGTGTGTGTGCATGTTTGTTTGTTCTGTCTGTCTCTGTGTTGCCTTGTGACAGACTGGCGACCTGTCCAGGTTGTACCTCGCCTCTCGCCCAGCTGGAGATGGGCACCAGCATCCCTCCCAACCCCACTAGGGACAAGAGTGTAAAAGAAATGGATGGATAAACTAGTGGTAGGAGAAGAAGAGCTAATCTCAGTTTTTAGAAGACATCGTCACGCCGAGCCTAACAACCACACCACCTCACGAAGACAATATTTATGTAGTCTCCTTGCGAAGTTTCACTTTTAGCAGCAGACTGAAGTGTTCGGCATGGTTGACTGAAACTGTCGAAATTGATTCTCATTTTCAAACTACTCATATTCCAGAAGCCAGTTTTTTAGGCAAAGAACAAGAATTTGTGGTTTTGAGGAACAATTGTCTAAGGCAGTAAGGAAGTACATAATGAAACATTAAACTCCCCTTAGCTCGGTTCTGGTCCAATGCAGCAAGATGACGTCTATTCGTTTTTTTTTTTTCTTTTTGGTTAACATGAAAAGTAAAGTGCGATTTTCAAGCTCATCAATCATTATTTCCTCCTCCTCTGAACTTGTGAACTTGTAATAGTCGTTCTTCTCTGCCATGAGTGCTGTGGTTACTGTAGGCTGCTGTTGTAAATCACACATGACAAAATACCATGACAAATAGTGTAACGGGAGGGGTTTCACAGTAGCTTGTCTCAGAGTGTCTTGTAAACCACGAAAGGTCTGTGCGAAAACAAACATCCGATAAACACATGATCACGCATCAACAGTTCAACTTTGGTCTAACCATGCTGAGCCCTTGGATCGTTCTTAAGCCAAGACTCCTCGACAGAAAATTTAGGCTAAGATAGGAGCTCTCTGAGTGAACTCTGAGAATCTTTGAGAATGTGATCCATGATCTATAATATTTGCTGCAGTGGACACATTTATTAAGTCTTATTATTTTTATCATCATGCTGTACAGTATTTAGTACAAGTATTGTTGCGTTTATCATTTCTGTTTTGTTTTGCTTCTCACATGTATTGGTCCATTTCCTCTTTTGGTTTTATCCCTCTGTTTTCTCATTGGCATGACTTGTCCAATCCACTGCCTGAACCAGATATTGCCTGCTGTTCCTTTAAGTTAATAAAGTCATTTGTGTGCAACATGGGAAATATATAATTTTCTTCCTGTTGTAGTGGAAATCTGTCTCTGACACTACAAGGCTACCAGATCCATTGAAGTATGTAGTACACGTGTTGTAGATTCTATCGTTTTCTCTGTCTCTTTGAGCCTCTTTTAACTGCTTACACGCACATCCTGCAGCTTACATAACCATGTATATGTGTGACTGCCGGCAGTCATAACTACACAACCCTAAAATTCTTGCAATCATTTCCTATGTAGAACGTTTCCATATTTAGTCTACAACTCCCCCAGATAGTATTAAGATGATTTTTTAAAACATTTTTAAATGGTTTTGATAGCTGTTTTCTAACTATTCTATTTGTTTTCCCTTACTTATTACGTTTTTGTGAACATGTTCACTCCTTTTTACCGGGCAGCAGCAACTAATCTGAACTCTTCCTCAATCTGTTCCTCATCACGTTTCTCTCATCATCATCCTCCAACATAATAAATCCCCTGAATCGCCAATTCTTCCTCCTTCTCTGCTCCTCAATCTGCTCCAGTGGTCAAAAATTGGGTGGTAAACTTATCGGTTAGTTTGACAATTTTTTTCTGAATGGCCTTATGCGCTCTTTAGCTTTTGTTGTCATAGTTTTTGTGACCTGCCCGATCTCGTATCCGCTCACTTTGCACGGGCTTTGGGGAACTGTGGCTGTGTGGCAGAGCTGTCGTCTTGCAATCGGAAGGTTGCAGGTTCAATTCCAGCTTCCTTCTTCCACATGTCGATGTGCCTCTGAGCAAGGCACTTAACCCCAAATTGCCTACCATTCTTTGTATGAATGTTTGAGTGTGACTCTAGTGTAAAGCACTGAGTGGTCAAAATGACTGGAAAAGCGCTATATAAGTTCAGTTCATTTACCATTTACTTTGGTTATCTGAAATAACCCTATTTATAAACTGAGAGTGGAGGGGTGGGCCAAGAAGGACTGAGGGATTTCACTGGATAAGTGTAATGTCCATGGATAAAAATTACATTTCATGTACATTTTTGTTAAATCATGACAGCCTAGTGTGTGCATTACCGTCAGTCCTCCCCTTGACAGAAGTTCAAAATGAATGGAGTTATTATTTTTTTTTTTTTTTGTTCAGATTGTCAACCCGCCACAGTGGCAGGTTCATTGGTCCAATTTACACGTCACTTCATACTTTTACCCACTTTTAGCCAGTGGCGGTGCTAATTTCCACCTCTGACTCCAACACATGCTATGGTGGTAAGCTACGTATTGCAGCCACAACTTCCTTTGGCCACACTGACAGAAGTGCTACAGTCAGCACCACCAGTAGGCAAGACTGGTGAAGTGTCTTAACCCCATCGACTAAGATGGACAGGAGTTCAAATCAGCAAACCGTTGATTCGTTTAGAGGACAAATCCCTACTTCCTGGATCAACCTGGTGTTTCAGGACCAGGTTGTGTTTCCTGGTCCTGAAACACAACCTTATTGTTGCGTTTCTGTTGTTGTTATGCAGGTAGGCTTTTGAAAGATACTGAAATGTTCATGTTTTGAGTTTTCATTTATCCAGCCAATGCACAATCATTCCACATACATTCCTATTATCACATAGCAAGGTACACACAATACACTGTTATGTGATGCAGTGTTGCAGCTCCAGCCCTGGCCTGCTGTTGTCATGCTGTCATTATGAGCTGTCTGTGCTCCACTCTCTTTATGGCACTTTTTATTGCAAAGTCAACAGGGATATAAGGGTAGAGAAGCAGGGCCAGTGTTTTGGAGTGTCATTTGGCAGTTGTAGTGAGGAGGATATTGGACAAAATCACAAACTATATGGGAAATCATTCACTTGGACTGTCTCTAGCTACTCCAGATTTCGAATGAGCTCTGCTGATTTAATTGAAAAGGAAAAAGGGAGACGGAAAGAGAGAGAAAAGCTGTTACAAACAAGAACATGATTTATGAAATCCATCCCTCTATTCGTCCAAGCGAGCTCATTATGTATGCGCAATGGAGGGAGTGTGAGAAGACAGATGAGTCGTCCCCATGGCAAGGGAAGAGAAATGGCTCCACTAAACTCCGCCGGTAATCAACTGGTGAAATTAAACATCAAAAAAACAGGAATGATTGTGTGCGGCAAAGCGATTTGTCTGCAATTAGCGACCAGTCGCATAACTCACGCACAAGCACACATAAACACGTTCATGTCTAATAGGACAAGACACGTCACAGGGTGCGTGTGTTTGATGTGTGTATGCAAAAATACAACACGGGATGACTATAAAAAGTGTTGGTTAATAAACCCAAGAGACATAAACAACACCAAGGGCAATTGGTGACCAGCTATTTCATTTGTGAGCAGGTGTTATTGAGAGCTTTCTGAAAGGCAGCATGTATTTATGACCTTTTCACTGTCATTTGTTTACACTTATTTAGCTGCACTGGAATTGTAAAACACCCGGGAGGAAAGAGTTTTTCACATGATCAAACATAATGAAGACATCTCACTGTAGAAGCACATCTTTTTGACCAATGTTGTCATGCACTAAGGAAAAATGGTGCTTTTCACCTAAATTTGTTTGTGTCAGGCCTGTGTAGGAGGTGCTCTATTTAACTGAATAGTCTTCATTTTACTATAATCACATGTTCCATCTTGTGACAGTTGCAGTAACAAGGTCAGCGTCACCTTTTTCAAATCGTTGTAAAGCATTTGTGTCTTTATGACTCAAATCAGTTTTGGCTGAAATTTGAAATGCAACAATCAGATATTTTGTAGGAAATTTCCAGTTACTACAGTAATGTATTTGATTCTAATTTTTCTTTTAAAACTATAAATCACAACCAAATACTAGGTAAATACAAAAAATAAACTGATCTACCCTTTATATACAATAATAAACAAAAGAAAGCAATGATTTCTTAAAAACCATCCCAAAATTACAATTTTGTGTCAATGCATTACTGGAAATGTGTTAATTGAAACTTCGTAAAAAGGAAAATCCTTCAGGTAAAATCTCTCAATTGAATGAAATGATTATAAATCCATATATATCTGGCATAATTAACTGTGGGCTTAAGTTTATCTGTAAAATCCAGCATAGAGCAGTTGGAAAAAAAATTTTTTTTGGCAATGCTGGTAATATGCACCATTTCTGATTTATCCTTTTTCTTTTGAAACAGGAGACTTAAGAAACCTCTCTGCTGTGATTGATGACTTAATTATATTGGAGCTCAGGTGACATCACTTTGTGTGCTAGGGAGACGAAGAAAGAGCAATCAATGTTACACAACTCTACAGTAAAATATTTAATTTACATTTTAAGCTTGCTGTCATCAGTTGTCGCCTTCTTCCCAGCTGTGCATGTGCCACTCTAACAGTAAATGATACAGCAGCTCAATGGAGGCACAATTTATATGTCAAAATGGAGGTATGGAGTACACCTATCAAGTTAAATGAAGATTTTAAGCCCATGTTGTTACAAAACTCTTTTTTTATAATTATGAAGAATGTAATCTTACATAGACCCAATGCATAAATTTGCACTTTTTATTATTTGGGAGGACAGATACACAAAGGTCCATCTTTCTTTCAATGAAAAAGGTTGTTGAAAAAATTTCCTTCCATATTATATTATATTCATTTTAGTTTTTTACTTTCTTTTATTTTCGCTTACCAATTGGGAATTTCTCGATACATTTCCTGGCCTTTGATGGCGATAAATATTGAGAATTCTAATTTCTTCTGTGTATAATCAAGTAACAAGTGTCTTTTTACTTTGTCCTCTGTTAACGAGCACAATGACTTCCTCAAGTTTGCTTTTCTCATTTTCAGTCACTGTCTCTGAACAATGAGACTTGGCATAGCCTTTATTATACAAATATTTCTTGATGATTGTTAACGTAGCAATAACTGACAAGGCTCTTTCATAAAAATATGTAAATTAAAAGTATAATGCTAACATATTAGCCAGGTGGGATCATGCCGGGTCTCCTCAGATTTCCTCTTTCATGACTCACCGGCATAGAGAGCAAAAGTAAAGCATAGCCTCTCAACCTAATATGACACAGAACAAGATTGTTTGTTGTTTTCCCCTCTTTTCTCAACAGAAAATTGCTTCAGCGTAACTCACAGAGGTTGCTCCACCTGGGGGTGCTTCAGATGGTTTGTGTGAATTGCTCCCACATCCTATGTTGGCCTCCCACCTCTCACCGTGAGGCAGGTGAAATGGAGTTGACCTAAAGCGTGCTTTCCCGTGGCATGCCACAGAAATCGAATCTGATAGGGTTCAACAGATCAGACAAACTTTGGGGCCCAAATATAACGTCCAAATCTGCTGGAGTCTCTTTTTTTGGACAATATGCTTTCCTCTCAATCCATCCTCACTCCTGCTGTCTTCAATCTGTCTTCCTCTTTACATCTGACCTTTTCACTTCAGAGTTTCTTTATACCAATGTGGTCTCTCATCTTGTTGTCTGTTCCTTTTCTCTCCTGCCACACCACTGACCTTTTTATTTTCATTCTTCCTTTATTTCTCTTCCCCTTCTCTCCTTCTGGTCTGGGCTGTAATTCAGCTTGTTTCAGGGCCAGTTAGGCAGCCAGCGGAGTTAATCTGTCCTTTCAGGTCATAAATCACTGCTTGGCATCTCTCGTTCTTTCTTTATCTCTGTTTCTTCTCCCCTCTTCCTTCATTTCTCTGGCTTGCAGCATGGATGTGAAAGCGTACTCTGAGGTGATTGCGACCGGCATTCAGTGCTGGTGCTCTTAGATCCATGTCTGAGAACACCAGGTTGGGTTTTCTTTGCTTGTGTCTCTTATTGCTTCAAAATCCAACAGATAGAAAGAAAAACTGCTTACTGTTAAAGTGTCACAGCCAATAAGATAATACAGCTGAAATGTCAAGACCAATCAAAAGACTCTCTCAGCAATGCACTTTGGTCTGTTTTTTTGTGTCTGCCATTGTTCAAACAGCAATGGCACACATTGTCACTTTTAACCGATGAAGGAGGAGAATATTTAAAGCATTTTGCTGGGTTTGTTAGAGGTGATAATGCCCTCCAATTAACTGTAGAAAATGATAAACTATTTAGTTGTACATGTATCACATATAATATCAGTGTAATTAATTAAATATATGATCATTCCCAAAACTCAACCTGAAGGTTTTTAATCAGGCTGCATAAAATGAATCATGAATACATGAATAGTTGAGCCCAATATAGTTCATTCCTTTGCCAGATTTAGATTTTAGTTTCATTGAACACTGAAATCTGTTTCTGATAAGAATTTTAAATGAATATCATTATTTATTTATCTTTATACTCTTGTGCTGAAAAAAACTACATTTTTTTGCCCACAAACAAGCCTTTCTCATAATCACTGACCATCTTTTTGCATCGTTCAGGATTTATTTTGGTGATAAGCTTCAAATCTTTGAGCTTCAACACCTGCCTGGCCATCACCCTAATCTTTAATTCATCCACAAGTTGGAGGTCCTGTTGTCATCATGAAGTGTCTGTTGTGCACTTACTTGTTTGTGTTTTCAGAATCAAATGTTTAAACTTTTAAATAGAAATATAGAATATTTATTCAAGTTATTTATAGAAACAATTGATCATATCAGCTAATATAGCTGATATAAAGACTCTCTTGGTCAAATGCCTTTAACTGAGTAAGTCTAAGAAAAACAAAATTTAAGATTTTCTTGTCTAAATTAGTTTTCAATAAAGGACCTTGCTTTAGGGAAAGTTTGGAAGAGAAAAGCAGAAGATGAGGCTAACACTCAAAAATCATGCTTAAAATAACATTAAACACAAGCTACAGTTTTAATTTGAATAGTGCCAAATTGTTCATTTGAAGAGTCTCAGCAACAAGGTGTGTGGAATAAATTAAGATCAGTGTGTTATCCCAATGAAAGCCTTTTAAGCAGTTTCTGGTTGTGAGTTTCAGATTATATTCTTCGTTTTAACATCGCAGAACGGTTTAAATGGCGGAGACTCTGGAGCAGCAGCAAAGACCCACAGCTCTGCTGGATTAAAGTGTTAGGAAAACTGCTATTGATGCACTCCACAGAACTGTAGGAAACGTTGTAATCACATGGAATAAAGCATTCTAATCAGTTTAGAACAAAATGAAGCTAAATGTTTAAAATGACAGAAATCGAATGGTGCAGGCCGACCCAAACTACTGCGCTTCAGCTATCTACAAAGAAGAATGTGTAATCTGATCGAGAAAAACTGGTTCTCCTGCACTGTGATTGTGAAAAATGAAAAAGGTTCAGGGGGGCATACATGTATTTGCAAGGAACTTTATCCACAACCAGTACATGAGAAACAACTGACCCTTGTAACAAACTAAACTACACTGGGAACAAGAGTGGGGGAGTAAATGTGAAGGAATGGCAAGGTAAGAGAGAAATCAGGTTGGCGTAGCAGGGGGGATGAGAGAAAAAGTATCGGGAGAACACTTGTAGAGGAATGTTGAAAAGGAGGGTGGCAAGGAGGGGCTTTAGAGTGGGTGGATGAATGAATGTGCTGTGGATCTATTGTGCCCAGCTCCTGAATGGAGTGTTAGGAAGCTAAGTAGTAACTGGTGATTTACAGCTCCAGGGCCATATCAGCTGTAGTGGGCAAACAATACCCTTTCACAGGCCACAAGAGTAGCCATTTAAGAGTGTGATCTGAAAGTGAAGTGGGGCGCCATGTTTTGGAAATTGGCTGGTTGTTGCCAGAAAACACCTCAGCACCAGTCCGGAAAAGCAGGGTGAGAAAGCAACGAGGGAAGATTAAATGAGCACAGAAAGTATTCTGATTTTAGTTTTTCTGTGTGGTAATTTAGCATGGGAACCTTAGAGGAAAATAGAGAGGCCATACTACCTGAATCATTTAATATATATATATTTTTTATTTATTTTTTAGGTCAACTTCCTTCCTTCCCAACTCTCAACTCCCTGCACTCAGGGAGACATCTTGAGACGACAATCATCACCAGGGAAAAGCTGGGGACCCTGAACCCAGACTTATCCGTGGCATTAGAACAACAAGCCCTGTGACGAATGGGAGAAAATAGAGGAGCAGCGATGTGAATACATGTGTGTGGGGGTGCATTCCCGCATGTGTGAGTCCACAGCTACACTTCTGCCATTCTGATTTGTCGAGAAAGATAGATTCAGTTGACCATCCTGTCTCCATTGTACTGCAGAATTGTGATAAGGCACCCCAAACGCACACACCCAATCATTCACCCAATCAGCAACTTCATCCCACACTGCATTGCCCATTCTGTTCTGCATATAGATTGCACGGAGAATAATCTCCAAAGAGGACTCTGCGGAAATAACACGAGAAGGGAGAGCTTGCAAACACACACTGGAGCACCTGCATGTACGACGGCAGCAGGAGCAACAGTTAGCTGTGGCTTTGCCTTCCCCAATCCCACGAGACCTCTATTTAGAGACCCCAGGGATTTCAGGCTGCATCGTAATTTCCATTCCCTTTCCAATTCACCCCCTCCTCTGTTCAGTCCCTCCTCATCCTCTGCCCACCACACTTCCTCCTCAGCTCTGACAGAACAGTTAATCATAGGCTCTGCAGGTCTCATCCTATGGGTGCGCATGTGCCTGCATGCACTTTACTTTTAGCCAAAGAAAGAATATGTCTTCCTTACTTCATTTGATTTTGGCCTGTGTATTGTTTTACTCAGGTGCATTGTACAATACAAATTAATAAAGTATAGAATCAAAATCCATTTATATATTCAAACTGTGGAAAATGGAAAGTGCGAACATTCTGGAACAGCATTGAATTTAAAGGATTTGTTTTTTTTGTTTGCTTTGTTTTTTTTTTTTTTGCTTTAGCTAAGAATGGAAATCAAAACAGAGCATTAAAAATACCAGGGTTCCAGACATTATTCCCTTTTCTGTTGTCTTAACCCACCCAACTATCCACAATTGTATGGAGCAGTTATGGCACAACTTAAAACCGCTAACGTTACAAGAGGTAATATACAAGACACTCATGGTAACACTAGAGGAGCTATAAAGAGTCACACCTCAGGTGAGAGAATCCATCAATGTGACGAGTACTGGTTGTGCGTTTCACAAATATTGCTTTTAAGGAGATAGCCACCACTTAAATATTTTAAAATGGAGAGAAAGAGAGAGACAGAGAGCTAACATGGCCAGTCTGTCAAGACAAAGAAAACTTCTTCCTAACTGAGAGCAAGATCTTAAATACTCCTGGAATATTGGCCGTGAGGTTTCATGAATTGTGAACATTAGCAAACTGCAAAGCTACACCACACACACAATTTATAGATGGGGAGAACTCATAAGAGCTGGCCGCTGCAGTTACTGTGCATTTAATTACCGAATGACACGCATAACTATGTAGCAAAAAGCTCAATAAACTTACAAGATTTGAGTGAACAGAGAAATCAATGCAGCCGATGTTCCTAAACTAAAGGTAGGAAGCTACCACTTCCTACCTTTAGGAAGGTAGGTAAATATTACAAAAATCTTCACTTATAACTAGTTGTTTTTATATACTGCTCCTACAACCAAATGCACAACAAAAAGTTTTACTTCACTCATACAATCAAAACTTGTATTTCTTTATATGTTCAGGGTCTAAAGCGTTGGGCTTCTGATCCAAACCATGTACTGTCATTTGGAGATGGTTGTAATTCTTCTTGATTTGGAACTTCCTGTCAGCAACATTGATGTAGGATTATAATTGAGAGAAGATTAAAAATGGGTCTTAAAACACCTCTTTGAAGTTCCAAAGAATAGTCAGACAAAACACTTCAAACTGCAAACATAAATCATGTTTCCCTGTATTTATGTCCAGGATCCTGTTTCAAAGGAAATTCACAATGCTAAATCTGGAGACATTTAAAAGGCTGAGTGTGCGTTTGGTTTTGGTGTGTTTATAGTTTAAGAAATTTGATGAAGAAGCTTCATCTTACCATACTGACCTTATTCATTCATACAACTCATCAAGACCTACCCTCCAGTATGAAATGTATGGGTTTTTTTTATGGCAGAAACTTTTTAAATCTTGGTTGAAGCCATTTAAAAGGTGTGCTCCGTTTTATCAAATCTAACTTCTAAAACTGTTAGACTTCCAGCTATAAATGACTGAATACAGGGGCTGGTGTAACCATTGATTTAACAACACACTCCCTTAACACATATTGATTCCAGCAACAGGAAGAGGAGGAGTTTCAGGAAGGAAACTCTGGGGTGTCATGGTGATCCCCTGACCCAGGACTAAGGGGGTATTAATACCAGACACATTCGATCCAGATTTGATTAAAAAAGACCAGAGTTTGCTTACCCTGGACCTTTTGTGCAGGAGTGAATACACTCCTGTAAAGTCTGGTGCAGACCGAACAGCTGGACTGAGACCCTGTTTAAGAAATGGTCTTGATCTGCTTCCAAACAAATTCTGGTGAGAATACAGATTGACCTTGGTCTTAACCAGCTTCAGGAAATATGTCTTTTTGGACTTTATGAGATGAGCCACCATTGCTGGGCATTATAGTAAAAATGATTCCCTTAGTGTTGCTAATGCTACTAATTACTGTACCTGATCCTCTGTTGTCTGCTTTGCGATGTTGCTGCCAGCATGTTATGGGTCAGCGAGGACAGAGCATCTCGTCTCATTAACCTTGCAGCATGCATTTGCTGACTGTGTTCCATAATTAGAAATATATTGTGAAACCTAAATTGAATAAGCAGCTCTTGACATTCAAAATTATATTCCAGTTGTAATGAACAGTGCAAATCTGCACAAAAAAAAAAAAAAAAAAAAAAAAAAATGCAGCACTTCAAAAGTTTGTTTTTCCGGGTCTGTGTTCCATCATTTCTGTCCAATGGGAGCAATGCTCATCACCCGTGTGGCTTTGTTTACAAATTTTAGTCCACTTGCAAAAAAGCACTGCATAAGCAACGATTGACTTATTAGTACTTTATAGAAAAGAGAGCCACGTGATGGAAATCAGGAATAATAACATCACTGGGTATGGATTCTGTGGTAGAGATAGATGACTGAACTTGCACCACCAAAATGAAGCTGGGTTAAAGATGGGTGACACAATGGGAGTTAATGTTTCCACAATCTGGTAATAGATCATTAGGGTAATGACATACATAAGGCAAGCAGGTGTGGCAAAGCAAACGCAAAGTCCAGGTACATGTAGAATGGTTCAAAATGAATCTCAGAATTCCTCACAACTCAGACAAACAGAGGGCAGAGTTGATGGTCAGGAGGCAGAAAAATAACTCGGGTACATGATCAGGAAAAGAGGCATGAAAGAGATGAAATGCTGAACCAACAACAACAGACAATTTCACACCAACTGAGTGAGAAACAGGTGTTTAAATAGGCAGAGGCACAGGTGAGAGCAATTAGCTAATCAGCAGAAAATGAGGAGCTGTGAGCAGAGGACTAGCATGAATCATGGCACGAAACACAGGAAACGCAGAAATAATGAAGTCCATCCCAGACTTCGGTTTCTGATCCTTAGGGGTTTTTGCTGTAGAAGACTTAACTAATACATAAAACATAACTGTTGCAGGAAGAAACAAATCAGAAAAATTAGAGCAAGACACAATAATTTGGTCATTTCTTATCAGTTGTCACGTTTAATAATTTCATCTGCTGTTGGACATATGACCACATTTTATCTCAATTTGAAAACTTTTTGAGTTTTAGGAACAATGGGAATGATCTCCAATTTGAAAACAAACTACCCATAGCTCAGTCTTGAGATGTTGAAAGCATGTGTCAAAATTGTGCTTGCAGACTTGTCAAGTGTTTTTAACGAGGTCCAATCGGAGGAACAAAAACTCCAAGTACAAATTTCCACTCATGTTTTAACCTCTGCAGCTTTTCATCTGACAGGGAATTGACTGTGAGATTGATGTTTGTGAAGATCTTCTCACTAGAGTGCCTAATCTCTCCCATGTGCAACCCCACAAATAACCTACACGATGGGTTATTTGAATAATATTAGCTGAACAAGTTTTCTCAGAGCTTGTAAATGTGCCTAGTCTTGATGGGTAATCTTTTATTTTTAAGACCCAGGACAATCTATTCATCAGTTTAACAACCCTAAACTGGAATCATGGTGCAGAACAAAAACTCATTCCATAAATAAATGGTGTCTTTTTCTTTGAATATCTACAGAAATACAATCAACTTTTAGACCACATGATTCCAATCACCTTTTTTTTCACGAGTGTTTCACTGAATCAGGCATTTCTGACAAAACACCAGCCCTGTAATGCACTCAAAGTAAATGCCATTGCACTTGGTAAAGAACCATTAAAAATCATTTATAGCTAATGGAATAAAATCAAAGGACCACAATTAGTAGCTGACTCTATGTGCACACACATTAAACAACCACTGATGTGCTACTTATCTTTAGGCTGTAGACATCAGCTCAGTGCCAAGCAACCTTAACATTTGCTTTACACATAGCTCTAAGAGATGTGACTCATTCATGCTTGAGCTCCACGTTGAATTCTTTCTGTGTTAGATGTTGTTAGTTGTCATAGAATATGCTTTTTTTTTTTTTTGATTGGTTGCTTTTCTAGTTGTTGCTGTGCCTTGAAATTTACAAATTATATTTCATTAGGATTTTAGATGACAGACCAACTGAGAGTAATGCAAATTATGAAGTAGAAGGAATTATCCAGCCTGACTGAGCAAAAACATTTGAAGAACCTTTTGGTCACAAAGTCTTTTAGGGAATTTTTGTAGCAGTTTTGCACATTTAGAATTTGGAAGTTTTGCTCTTAAAAATAGCTTGAAGTCAGTCAAACTGAATGGAAACAGTCTTGCCATAGATTCTCCATTAGCTCAAGCTCTAGACTTTGACTGTGCCATTTTAGCACATAGATATGCTTTGATCCAGACCATTCTACTTAACCTCTGGCGAGGGCCATTACTTTCTCTCTCACACCATAAACCTCAGAAAAATGCAGGAGAAAAGGTTTCAATGTATTCCAGCTGTACTCCCTCTAATGTCTTAAAACAAAATTGCTTGCTGGCAGCAGGCAAACAGGTTCCTATAAACAGGGTTAAAAACAAATGGTTGTCAAACTTCTGACATTTTAATTGTATGGAGAAAAAAAAGAAAACCTAAAACTACTTTGTTTTGGTCCACCACAGGCAATGCTCAGTCAAACGTTTGTGGCTTTAATTGCACTAAAAACCTTAATGCATACTTGAGGACTCTTTGAATCTCATTTCAGTCATTGTGGTCGCCTTTCATGCCTGCTCATACAATGCGCTGCTTATTTACCCAAAGCTCAGCGTCCACTCACAGAGACCCAACACCTCCCTGTTATCATTACTGTTATCATCATGAAAAAAAGGGGCATCGAAGAAGTAATTTCCTTGTTGTAAGTGTCACTCCATGTTGAGAGGAGCCAGTAGAAGTGACATTGAATGCCTCCTGGACGCCTCCCTAGTGAGGAAGACCCAGGACATGCTGGAGGGGCTTTGTTTATTGGTTATTCTGGGGACGTCTTGAGATTCCCCCAGAGGAACTCGGCTTGGCGACTGAGGTGAGGGAAGTTTGGGTCTTTCTGCTTAGACTGCTGCCCCTATGACTCAACCCTTGATAAGCGGTAGATAATAATATTTGGATGTAATGGATAGATAGATGGATGAATGGAAACTTAACTGCCTACTAAGTTAATAAATATGCAGTTAAGTGGTTAAAAAAAAAAAAAAAAACATTAGAAGAGCTGGTTTAAACCGTAGAGGATATCTGCTTCCAAAATCCAAGCAGACTAAAATTCTGCAGTGGAGTAATAGTATATAATACCTAAGATATTTGATAAAGCATGATCATCTGGAACTTTATACATAAGAAGAAGATTACTGTAATGATATTTTGCAGGTAGTCAGTACTCTCGCTGCAGATCACAGTCCTCTCACTGCAACATTTAGAATCAGCTGGAGGCAGAAAGTAATTTGAACATCTTGATAAGAGGTAATTGAAATAGTCTAGGAGCAGCAAATGCTTAAACTACTTTTCTGCACCACTTTGAGGTTGGATATTTCTCAGTTTTTCAGCACAGGTCTAAAAGGTGACATATGTGGTCTATGATCTTTGGATCAATCTTTCAGTCACCAGTATTTTTTAAAGGTCTAATTGAGTAGATGCAGTTACTGAGTCAGTTTTGTAGAAAAAGTCATATACAGGTGAAACCAGGTCTTTATATACTGTATATATAGGCTACTGTATACTGTACAACAAGACACAGTGTGTTTTTACAGCATGTAAAATTAATTCAAACCAAAGCATTAACTCTTATTTCTATTTACTAAATGAAGGAATGTTAAGATACTTTTGCATGTATTATGTCAAAGTTTGAAGATGGAAAAATTATCATAAAATTACAAGAAAGTTTGGTTAGTGGAATTAAAATCTACAAGATCAAGGGACGGTGTGAGATTTTTTACGCTGCACTTTTTTTTTTTTAAAGTGTCAGCTAACCCCTCCCTGTACTTATTCAAGTTGATATAATATCCTGCCGGACACACACATTCGACCCTCTCTCGCATACACACACGGCGTAGCCATCAAGTGTCCGTGCAAATGTAGGTGTGAGGAACTATTTCAAGTCAGCAGTTCTGAGGTGTGAAAATTGCTCCTGCTCCCCAGGATATTTTTAATTTCCTATTAAATATCATTACACTCACATGATTATGCACACACACACACACACACACACACACACACACACACACAC
>SZYC01000101.1:1351390-1408064 GCA_010883035.1 Poeciliopsis occidentalis
CACACACACACACACACACACACACTCTCTGGATTGCTCTTTCTCTCTCTCTCTCTCTTTCTCCGTCAAAGACAAACTCCCAAGTTCACACTGCATGACTGACCAAGTGATTCTCATCCTTGTCCTCTCTTTCATGAGATAGGGAGCAATCTATTCTGGGATTGAACGGTAATTCTTTGTGGTTTGCTCAGCTGAAGAAACGTCTCCAATAGCAACTGAGACCTATGGCCTCCACCTGCCCTCCGTCCCCCGTGGTGTCCAACTGTCTTTCTCCTGGACTCTTTTTATGTTTCTTTTTAGTGTGCACCTGTTTTTCTTTAATTATTGTTATTTAGTTTTGGTGGTTTGTTTACATGTAAAACAGGATAGGATGTAGTGCTCACAGATCTATAAGAGAGCAAGAGCAAAGGATGAGCATGTCAGTGTCAGATGTGGACTTGTGAGACCGAAGAGAGGAGTGATGTGACTGTTATTGATCCTGCCTGGTAATTACAGCACGATTTATTACAAGAGGAACAGAGGGGGGGGGGGCAGAATGTGGAGGTATCATATTTAGTTTGGGGTTGTAAGGCAGGTTTTAGGCGAGAGCGAACAAGGTCAGAGAGAGACAAAGATAGATCACTTTACCTCTCCCTCCCTTGAGTGTGATGTGATCTGATCCTTCCTGTGCTTTCTGACATCCTCTGCCCCCCCTCCCCCTCCCCTGCTGTTGTTCCTATTTTATTTTTTTATATTTATTTATGTAGATCCTCATGTGATAATGTGCTAACTGTGAAAACATGCATTCCCTGCTGCATAAATCCAGCTTTCGCTTGTCTTTTTGGCTGTCAGAAGCATCACTTATAATCAGTGCTAAAGATGAAATGTTGATATGATATGAAACGAAGGTGCGTGCTGTCACTCCAGCAGCAACAACCCTGCTGGTGTTTGTGGCTTGTAAAAAGTGTGGGAGCACAGGGTTGTTTACAGAGACGTGTGGGCGTCAAACATGATCTTGTGGGTACACGTAGTGTGCCTTTATGTGTGTTTCTGTTTGTGCAGAGGCAATATTGTTCCCGAATATGTCAAAAACTCTGTTCTTATTGGTGAACCACATCCTGTCTTTCAATGAGTCACAAAGAAAAACACGCTAAAACCAAATCATACCAGATCTACTCATGTGCGCTTCATTGCACTGTAGATGTTTTATGCTTTCCTTCCTGTGACCATTCACTGTTTTGTAATTACTTTCTAGTTGTGACCTGCAAACATATTACCGATTAAAGAAAGAAATGCGACAGTAGATAATGGAGTTTCATTACAAAAAACAAAAAAAGTTATACTTATAAAAAGGTTTTAAGACTTCTGCACACACAGTAAAGCAAAAGTAGGACATAGAACCTCAAAATCTTTGGAAAAACTACATATGGATTCACATCAGGTGCAGATGATTCCAACACTGTGACTTCAAGAGCCTGATGAATTTAGTTTCATATACTACTGACAGAGTCAGAGTGAACATCATGGTGAGATCAAATGAGCTTCCTGGGTCTACCAGAAGAAAGATGGCAGCAACTTCTGAGTCTGGTAGGGGATTCAAAGAGGTCTCAAAAAATTTGAAATCAATCACTCTATTCCATGAAAAAAAGTCAACAAGTGGAGGGCACTCAAAGTAACTGCCAACATGCTCTGGAAAAGCAAATTTAACTCTGAAAGCAACCTACGAGATGCTGATAAAAGTCCACACAGGACCTAAGATGTCATTACTGGTCCTACAGTTGGCTCTTGCTACTTTTGAAATGTGTGTTTTTGTAGAATCAGAAAAAGACTGCAAAAGTTAAACTTTCAAGGGATGTGAATGAGAAGGAAACTAAGACTAAGGTTTGACAAATAGAATGCAAAAAAACTTATGGAAAAAGCCCAGATCTTGATCTCCTTAAGATGCTGTGGGCTGACTTACAATGGGCTGTACATACATGAAACCTTACAAACATTTCACAGCTGAATGTGGAAAGTGGAACAAACTATCGCAGGATTAATAATAAAGACTGGTAAATGATTACAAGAAGCTACTCACTGAATTTATTGTAGTTCAAGGGAGTGAGATTAGCTTTATGAAAAACATGTTTGACACCTGTTTAATGGTTATTTTTTTAAAGTGTCTTTACTTGAGTAAACAAGCCTCATCAAAGCACATTCTGACTTGAGTTTGACTGTACATTTATCTTGTCAACATCCAAACAGGAAACTGTGGAAGGAAAAAAAAATCTCATCTCACTATAAGGGAGCTGCACCAAAGACTATCATACTTGGGTCACCAGTTTAAACAACATTCAGTAGTTTATAAAGATATAAACTGGCATGCACATAGTTGTCCTACCATCACAAACATAAGAATTAAATGTGGATTTTAACTCCACATTTAACTTAAGATGGTTGAATATGATGGAGTATCTAAGATAATATGGGTTGGTTTCTCTTCCAAAGACCTTTGAGAATCACAACTTTTTTAATATCAAGATAATTTGAATTTAAAAGTTGACTCTACCAGTATCTCCGTATTGATCGTCATTGCATGTTTCAGCAGATCTGGGATCCAAAGATATATCCAAACCAACAATGGGAAAATTCAGACACAATATCAACCTTTCACAGTCACATCAGCCCGGAGATCTAAATTCAGTAGACAGCCTGTGTGGTGATCTAAAGAGAGGAGAGCCTACAAGCAATGTAGATAGAGAAATGGTGAAAAGATACAAAAGATTCAGTGCTTTCTAAATTGCAAAAAAGTGGTTGTACTAATTGTTGACAACAGGCCCAGTAATACTCACAATTTCTAAAAATTGTGTTGTTGTGAACATTGGGTTTCTCCATCTCCCAGCTAAATGCACTCAAATTAAATGTTACATTTTTTATTGTTTATCAGTGTGAGATTATGATACTTTTTGCATATGACAGAGGTAATAGCAGATTTTACCATGCCTTTACACAGATATAAAATTAAGTTCACATAAAGCTTATATTTATTATTTTCTCATTAGAATAAACATCTAATGTGAAGGTATGAAAAAAAAAATGTATGTGATTTTATTTTTAAACAGAGCATAGTTTGCCTTTGTATGTTGCTATGGAAATCTTGCCAGTGGCAGCAATCCAGTAATAGAAATATTCTGGTTGGGTTTATATATATGCTGGATCCAAAAATGGAGAACGGCATACTTTTTCCTTTTGTTTCTGCATGCGTGTGTGCTGCACTCCATGTATGTTTCTACAGATTTATTAACATAAAAGTACAATAATGATTGGCCAAAAAATATTTTCCTATAATTTTCTGGGGGAGTGTGGAGTGAGAGGGATGTAGTGATGGTTACTTACTCACTTAGCCTGTGAGCTCTTAGGAGAATATCTATCAAGATTTTCAGACTTGGAAAGAGGTCAGGAGTCGTGAGATTGGTTTATTTCTTTCTCTCTTGTGGAAACAAGCACACATAAACAAATATATCCAGTACATTTAGCAAAAACATCCAAGCTGCAGGCACATGTTAACATAGAGTGAAATATAACTTTTATATGGAAGCAGTTAGAGAGCTGAACAATCTCAAGCTTAATTCCAAGTATGGAATTAAGCTTGTGCCGAAAGGAAAAACAAAACTTGATGTTAATAAAAATCCATTCTTTTATTTTAAGAAGTCATACTCATAAATTTGTAACACAGTTAAGTAAACTGAGCTTTGTGTATCAGATCTGTATTTTAAGCTGCATTTTCAATGCTGAGAGGAGCAGACAGATGTAAATATATGCATCAGAAGTCCACACAACAACAATAACTATAAAGCAATGATTATGAGTCTGCAAACTCTCATCTCGTCTCAACTGGGGACTGCAGCTCCAAAGAGGAACTTTATGGATAGTCATCCTCTCCCCGAATAGCTTCCACTGGAAATTACAGGGTTTCTCAAAGATGCAAAAAAAGAATCAAAACAACACTCCAGGTATGTTTTCTGATGAGGGAATAACATTATAGCATAATATAATGCTAAATTAAAACAATACAATTGTTTGTATGGTAGCATTTAGTATCTGCCAGCTAAAAGAAACTGGAAGAGATTGACAGATAGTATGCCAGTTATTTATAGCACTATGAGAATAATGCTATAAATTCTCTGGGATCTGAACCTATGACCTTATTGCTAAAAGGCAACAGTACTACCTAGAGCACCAGCATTTAGCCATCCCTTGTTCATGGGTTTTTTTAACTTATAATTTCAGCAACCATATAGCACCTCGTCTCAAATTGCATCCATCATTACTAATCATTACAGTTTCATTTTGATGAATTAGGGACAAATGAAATCATGATTGTATTATGATTTTTATTGAACTTTTTCATTATATTCTGATCATCTTCGCACTCAGTTTCCTTAACTGAGGAAACAAAAAGCCAATCTGTGCACACACTTTGCTAAACTGAGGAATAAAACCTCCTTGATGTCTCTTTCCCAAGGAGACATCAAGGAGGTTTTTCTGCTTGGCACTGTTACTGCTCTGTAATCAAGTAACTTAAAGTATCGCAATCTCTGCCAAAAAGGCATTTAAGATCAACAATATGGCCAGTTTTTTTTTTTTTTTTTTTTTTTTTTTTGTCTTGATTTTAATTGGGGTTAGCTGAATACCTGCCACCATGACTTCTGCCATCAGATGATGCTAAGTGATGGCAATCCCTCCCAGTTTTTACACTCCAGAACCACCCAGTCTCTCTTGGCCTCAGAGAGATCCGACACTCACAGAGCCACCGTTTAGCTCTCAGCGGGGCAAAGAGACGATCAGGGAATCAGTCGTGCCTCCTCTCTTATCTCTCCCTTAACAAAAGCCTCTGATGAAGACAACAAGCACTCTCCCTCATGCTCGCTCTCATTTATCTCTGTGCTTCCCTCTGTTTAGCAGTCAGAGAGCTAGTTGAACATGGCAGCTCTGACACTTTCTACATAGCGCTTTGTTGTGTCTGTTCTCACATGCGTCTCTGTGAGTGACTGCATCCTTGAGTGCACCGTTGTGAGTAAGAGATGACACATGCGCTTTCATGCTTTCTCTGCTCTCTCAGCAGTTCTTACTGTGTGGTCTGCGGCTGAGAAGGTCGCTGTAATTACGTAGAGCGTCAACACAAACATGCATGGGAACGTATAGCTTACAGTGAACCGTGTGTGCTGATGTTCAGTAATTCATATCTGGTTTATTGTTTGCTGCAGCCAGGACCAATGCTGGAGTGCCTCTTCTCTTGTCATGCGGAAGAAATGGGTGAACAGCCTCTCTAATTACACTTCACCCACTGACACTAATTTACATACAAACACAATTGCGCTCCAATCCAAACCTTCATTATCTCTGGATTCCATTCTGTAGGGCATGATATTTTGGCTGTTATATTTCATTCAAGCTTTGTTTCGCAACAAGGCTGCTTAGTCATTTCACTAAGTGCGAGACACAAATTGTAGCCTTCCAAGCAATAGTACAATCTGAGAAAATGTGCAAATATCACAAACTAAGGAAAAGACAACTATAAGGGATATGATGCCAAAAAAAACACCCTCTTAAAGTTTTTTTCTCATCATTTCATATTCATCATATGTACAAACATTTTGGCACCTGCTTAATTTGTTTACTAAAACAAGAAATTGAGTTCCAAAATAGATAAATATTGTTTTACTATTTTATGTGTCTTATTCAAACAAAGTCAGTCATGCTCCTGGAACTTGTTCCAGATACACTGTAATGTGTTTTCTGACTTCAACAAAGTAATTCCTACTTTTGCGTATCAACTACTTTGTTACGTATGTACACAATATCTTTGTGAGATACTGTAGATCATTTTAACATATTTAGTAAGTTAATTTTATTACTTTGCCTGTATTTTCACTGTTGAAATCTAAGAGCCACCAAGCAAAATTTGAGCACATTAGAAAAAATGAACTCTGAAAAAACGTCTAACCTCCATATTCAGAATCAGCTTTATTTGCAAGATTTGTTCACACAAATTTCACCCTTCAGGTCAGGAGAGAGGAAGGGTCTTTCCTGACAATCCTTTCTGCAGACATAGTTGTTTGTTTCTGAAGAATCTGTCCCCTTTTGTGGATGATCTGCAATTTGAGTTCTTTTGTCTTGGAAGCAGCACTTTGGCCATTTTGTCTTCCAGACAGTGGACATTAACCGGGTTGATTGAGGGCAAAGGTGAGTCCAGTTGCTGAAGTTTCACAAGCCCGCCTGCCTGTTTCATAGAACTCCTCTAAATCCCACAGAAAGCTGCTGTGCTGCCAACAGTAAATTTGATGAAAAATGGAGAAAAATGCCTCGTCTGATGCTTAGGAGTTACTGTCTATTTAAAGTGACCACAGAACAGTGGTAGAGCGCATATTACCTTCTTCCTCCACATGCTTTTAAAGGTTAATCAGTATAAACTACCATGACTTACCAAACCTCTCAGCATCTCTTTCATTCTGAAAATTGTAATTGTTTTTGCACACGTGGCCGGAACAGACTAATCAAAAAAGTGTTTCAAGGAAACTATTACCCCAGTTCACTGTAGAAATGAAAAATACCTGCTTTGAGAATGACTATGAGCAAGGCTCTGCTTGTATCTGAATTGCAAGAGAATGTGACATTGTTGCAAACTCAGTACCCTCTTTCTTCTTTTCAAAAGAACAAAAATCAATATCTGTCACTGCGTGGTATGTTTAGCCCAGACATCACCTTATAATGGAGAGCTTTTTATTTATTCTTCAAATGAAACTGGTTACACACAAAAAAAGTCAATGTTTTTTTCTGAAAAAAGAAAACATCTAAGATGCAATCCTTGAAAAATTATTGAGTGATCATTGCAAGTAATCTTGCTTATTATATTAACCAAACATATTTGTAATTATAATTATCCCTGTGAAGAAGCAGAACAAAATCTTCAAACATTTGGTTTATTGAAGGGAATTCGTTCAAAGTTCTGTCATAAAGTCGTCATGCAAGTCATTCATTTTATCTTCATTTATGACAAAATTCGATTGCAATTTATGACAAAATTGCAATCGAATTTTGTCATAAATCTGTAGACACAGCACCTAACAACAATGAACAACCCTGTTCATTGATCAAAATTGTAACTTTTACCCTTGATAAACAGTGAGGTATTTGGAAGGGAAGGAAAGCTGCTGAAATGAATAAAAAGATCAATGATGGTTTGGATGTGTACAGCAGTCAATGGCACATCTGTAAAAATCTGATGAAAAAGAGAATAGCTTCAGTACCAAAATCCCTTCACTATAAAAGCAGCTCAAAACCACAATGGATCACCTGGGGACACACAAGCTGAAGGCTATCACAACCACCAACCAGAATGTAATAAAAAATAAAAACCCTGGATAGATCTTAAAAAACAAGAGCATGCCTCACAGCCCAACAATCTCAAAGTAATTTGAAAAAAGAGAAGCCAATCCCAGAAAGCACAGCTATAGAACTCGTATCTGGTCAGAAATTTTTTTCACAAACTACGATATCTTATGCCTTTTGTAGATCACCTCTCAGGATTCTTAAAACATATCAGATCTCAAAAGTTTGGATTTTTTTTCCATATTTAAATTTCAAGAGGTTTTAATTACTCTTGCACTGTTTTTAACATATAAATACAAATTTCACCACAAATTGATCACATGTACTTCAAGGTCGGATGGACAGACAAAAGGACGGACGGAAAGATGTGATGCAAAATATTCACAGCATTTCCCTTTTCACAAATGTTAAGGGAATGATGTGCAGGAGCACTCAAACACCATCTTTCCTCATTGTCATAATGGGCTATTTGTGTGTAAAATTTTGAGGAAGGAGATTATTTTAATTCAGTTAAAATAATCTCTTTTCAACCAAAGGTTGAAAAAGTGAAGCGCTGTAAGTACTTTCCAGTTTACTGTAGCTGTTACAGAAAATCTTTTTCCATGGTCTGTTTTTCTTATTCACATTCATACCTGGAAAATATTTCTGTCAGATATACTTTTCAGCAAAATGTAGGATTCCAGATCATCGTTTAGCTCACAGCGACAGAATTTGCTGGCTTTTGCATGGACCCTAATTACAAATCAGTCTGCCTCATTATTAGTGAGTTCTTCAGTATATAAGACCACAATGGTGAGTCTCCCTTGGAGTCTATGCATTTTGTTTTTCACATACTGACTGGTGTTCGCTCACTCACACACACGCACACCCGCACACACACTAAATAAGCTCCATTGTAAAGCTATTATAATGTGAATGAGGGCTGCACTAGCTCTATTGAGGTTTGTGTGAGTAAGAGTGTGTCAAAGCAAATGGGTTGGAGAGATTGATGAACTGGCAGGGAGGAAAAGGAGAACACCTAATCAAGTTAAAACACTGTGAGTGACAAGCAGTAGCTCCTTGATCGGCACTCAATAGAAAGGCCTGATATGCAAAAAACAAATCATGAAAGGGAACTTAGGAGGATGTTGAATGCTGGCCATTAAAATTGTTAAGCATGCAAGTTTTAAAATGTAACATGCAATAGGCCTTGTGGATGAATTTTACAGTGTGAAATATTTTTTTTGGGGAAAAAAAAGCCAATCTTAACATTAAGATTAAAATTAAACAGAATGTGATTGTTCAATCGACCTTTATTGATGTAGGTTGCATTATGAGCAACCTACATCACATGTCGCAGTTTTGTGCGACACGTTACAAAACTGGCTGCTTAAAAAGCTTCTGTGATAGTGAGAAAATGTAATTCCACTTTTAGTTAGTTTAGCCACAGCACCAATCTTTAAGGCAGAACTATAATTGTACAATTAATGATAAGGCTGATGTGTTTGTATGAGTTTTATTATCACTATTTATTTACTAAAATGTATGAAACAGTTTCTTTGTTGGAATATGGAGTAAAGTTTGTTCCTAACATTAGGCAGTACAGCAGAGGCGCTAACGTCATGTAGATTCCAGTATAGAACGTTAAAGATGAAATATTTATACTGGTTGTGATGTCATTGACTTTAGTAACTTTGTAGAAATAAATGTTTAAGGCTCCATTGATGCAACAGTTTAAGTTTGCATCCACTTTCATTTAGTTTAGATACAGTGCCAAAGCTAATGGGTCTTAACCCTGAGACAGTCATCGCTAATGACACAGCACACTTTAACCATGGCTGTCTGAAAATGTTTTATGTGTTAATCACAAAGCTGTTCTTATTTCGTTTTTTATTGTTGTTGTTCTTTTTGCAACAGAGGACGCATTAAATAATTCCATCTCAGAAATGGGAAAGATGCCTATTGGCAGAGGTGTCTGCTGTCATGAAGAAAAATCCTTCAATTTTGTTCTGTTTTACCAATGAATACATCTTTAATACTGTATTTTTATTAATCAGGATTGCAAATTATTCTGAGCTTGTAACTCTTTTAAAAGCATACAGGAGGAAAATGCTGTCAACTCTACGTTGAGTGTATTTTGACTGATTACATCACAAGCAGCACAAGAATCTAGTATTAATAAATTACTGAGGATAGTCAATTTTTGAACGCTTTCAATATTAATCCTGAAGCATTTAAATTAAGTTTGAGCTCGTAGGGGAACCATCTTAAAGGGAACAATTTGTAGTAGGTTTATGGGCTCCAAAAAAACATGTTCATTTTATTTTATTTTTTGTAAAAATTATTCTCAGATAAAATATCAACTTGCTCGGTTCTGTCTACTTTGAGCTCCTTTCAGAATGAGTTTTTTGTCAATTTAAATCCAAATAAGATACAGGTGGCCACACCACCCAACTCATTTTTTACATTTGCACTTTATACATGTTAAAATGGCTGCACAAAAAATGTGCAATTGTACAATTGTAGCTGTACCTTTGCCCTCGAGTCAGAAGCCGGGGAAGTGGAGCCTCTTGCACAACCATCAAGGATGCAGCAGTGGTTTCTGAATGGTAAGTCAATCGCAAAACACTTGTCCTCCACCAGCCTTTATACAGTGCATACAGGGTTGGAGGGAAAGAAAAGTTACTGAAATGAATAAATAGACTGATGCAAACCCCCACGGCTTGATAGGTGAGGGGCTGGGCTCGAATGGGGTTGCTAGGATATGGGACAGGGACTTCTTTGTGACTTAAAAGGTTTTTGAAATGGCTTGTTTTACAGACTTAAAAAACCCCATAACTTCATACCAAAAAATAGTCTTAATGATGTTTTAAGTGCTTGTCCTGTTGAAAATAATATACCCAAGTGGAAGTACAGAAACATGCAAAATTTGCATAATTGGTATTCTTTAAGGTAGAGTTTGTCTGCAGTGGCATCCAAGCCATGATGAATGATGCTGTGGATGGAGACGCTGAAGCAAAGGGTGATAATTAACTTACAAATTAACTGGTACAAATCAATTTATCTTCTTGTTGGAATCCTTCTACCTAATTAGTTTCCCAACACACATGCCACTTGTTCAATAATCGCCATAAAAGTGGGTTCATTATATTTTATCTACCTGTAATGATTTGATGAAAACAGGCACATTTTCTTAGACCACTGAACTTTTCTCATGTACAAATCAAATATTTTATGACAACCATGTAAAATACAATTAAATACATCTGAAGAAGGAAATTGATTGAAAACAGAAAAATTTAAAACAGGTGTAGGCTACTTAAAAAAAGTTGCTTTGTGCTATTTAGGATGTTGTTAGGAAGTGAAAGCATGCTACTGAAAGGTTATAACTAACGCTGATTTAATAAATATGATGAAAATACAAAATCAAATATAATTTGTAACAAATTATATTTGATTTCATTTGATTGCATAGAAAGGTCTGGCTGATTCATATGTAAAGACAGAAACATTCTTCTGAAATGTCAACTTTAAAATGTTAACATCAGCTCTTGATTGTACCGATGTATTGTAGCCCATCCTCTTTTCTTTTTTCATTAAAGGCAAGCAATGTCCGTTGTGTTTACGTGAAGTTTAATAAGTCAATATGAAGCAGAAAAAGTAAAAGTTTAATATTTTATTCGAGAAACTAAAATACTTAATTTGTCTAAAAGTACATTTAAAATTATTAGAATTAAACTTTTTTGGTAAAAATAAATAAATAAATAACATTTTCAGAATTTAAAAATGTTCTTGATTTATATGCAGGGGAAGAAAATCTAATACATATATATTTTAAATTAATTAACTATACATAGGCCTATATACATAAATGCATTCTGAACCCTGTGCAACAACCTCTAGTTGTTTAATCTGTGCATTTAAATGACCAAAGTTATTGTTGTTTTTCAGTGCACAGATAATGATTTAATACTTTTTGTGTGTGATTTTATCGTTTCTGATGGGAAAGATGTTGATTTTTGTCTCTGTTTTTTCTCCTGTCACGTAAAATTTGACGCTGAGCGCCGAAAGTTATATTAAACAGCGAGGGGCGCATCCACATGTGACATCGCTCATCCGAGCAACACCAAGTAACGGGCGGAGAGCTTTTACCCACCCCGTGATAGGTGATGCCCGAGAAAAAAAGGCTGTTTGTGTCAATCACCCCCTACCTCTCTCTCGTATCCCCCTCTCTCTATTCCTCCTCCACCCCCCCATCCTCTCCACGCTTTCTCCCTCCATCGCCTCCGCTGGTCGGGCGCTTACAAACCAGCAGCCTTTACGCGCGGCAGCCAGTCGTCAGCGGGCAGCCGGATGCGTCGAAGCTCCGCCGCATAACGAGCTGAGATTCACAAACAGATACCTTAGTATAGAGCGGGATAGCGGGCAGACTGGGGTTGGGGGGAAGAGAATCAAGTGTTATGAATGGGGGGAGGAGAGACGATCATTCCGACTGGACGACTCTGCTGCTTTTGTAGAGTCGGGGAAGAAAGAGAGGAGGGGTGGGGGTGCGAGAGATGGCACATCGCCTCGGCATCCAAAACACACGGGTGCACCACCGAGACTGGAGCCCCGGACCCATCACCGGCACCAGCAGCAGCAGCAGCATCACGTTCACCGCTCCACCGCCTCGCTTTGTCCCGCACTGCAGCCGCTCAGCCCGGGTTAGTGGTAAGTGGGCGAGTCTGTGCAGGTTCCCGAACATTAACTACAACAGCGTGAAGCGGGACGGAAAACTGTTGAATTACGTGTTTTTTGGAGTTTGCAGGAATTTGCTCCTATGGGATTTAGAGGGTGCATTAAATCCAATCATTCAAAGAAGAAAAAACAAAACGAGACGAGTGAATTAAGTCAAACGGGGCTGTTTTGTTTTGCCTCTTTCCATTGTTTACACTGTGCGCAGCGCCACTGAATTACTTGTCAAAACTATAGTCCTACATTAAGACAACAATTAAATAACAACAATCTGCTAACCGACAGAAAAGAACAAACGACGATATTTTATCTTTTTTTTCTTTTTTTTAGTTTAAGCAACTAAAGTTGTTAATCTGAGGGCAAAACTTCCACGTGAAGTCATGTTTTAACCGGTGTGAGCGCCCTCTTGTGCATTTGCGACAAAGCCTCGTTGTACCTTTTTATTATCATGTTAAATCAGTCTTCCATTCAGTCAGAGCTCCAACCATCAGCTTCCATAAACTGCCTCCACTGTTGCCTAAAGCACCGATTATTCCTGAAGAGTAAAGAGCGTCTCTTTCCTTTTCTCTGAATCTCGGACAGGAGATTTTGACAGTTTGATAACCTTGAATTAAAATTGTAAGCATTTTAGGTATTTCAGCCAGATGACTTCCAGTGTGCAGCAAAAAAAAAAAAAAAAGAAGAAAAAACTGAAGAGTCAGCGCAGCATTATCCGTACAGCCAAAGACACTTATTACTCCTAAGCTTTCATGGGAAAATCTTATTGGTTTTGAATTTTTTTATAACTGTGGTATACTTTGATACCTATAGCTGATGTATGATATGTAACAAGATTTTTTGGGGGGAGAGTAATTTTATGAAAGCGCTATCAAGCTCATCTCACACTTACTGGCATAAGTAATGCCGCTTTCATCCTTGTGCTGGTAGATCTCCAAAGAGCAGTTACATTTCTTGTTCCCATCTTTCTCATTTACTGATCTAATATTTCAGGAGTATGGCTGGAATCCCTCCTCTTTGACCTTCTCCCTGCTTGTGTTCCCTAAAAGTGAAGAACAAGAAAAAGGGAGAGATGGAGAATCTAAGAAGAGGCCATTGATATTCAAACTGAAAGAAGTGGAGGAGAGGGGCACAGAGAGACAGAACAGGAGGAGGAGAGAAAAAGCGAGAGTAAGAAAGAGATGCTGTGGGATCTTTTCTTCTTCCTGGCTCCCGGCACATACATTAAGATGCTAATCCTGCTCTTTTTTTTGTCTGTTTCTATAATTCATTGCGTTTTGTTCCTTTCTCCTTCTCACTTTTCTCGCTCTCTTTCATTCTCGCACTTCTTTTCCTCTGTGCTGTCATGGGCCTCCCTCCCTTCAGATTAGTGCTCTTGGCAAAAGGATTCCAGCTCTAATTTTGTGGTATTTCAGATGATTAGGTTCAGAAATAGGACAGAGGTGCTCAGAGTTTGGCACAATTAGAGGAAATCTCTGTGGAGCTTTATGGGACTGATTAGTTGAGCTCCTATTCACCTCCCTGCAAGACAACATTAACACACAACCAGCTGTTGTTTATTTGTGTGGATTAAATTTTGTGTCATGTTTTAACTGGGATGTCATTTTGCATGTATGTATGTGTATGTGTGTGTGTGTCAGAGGCTGGCTAAGCCCTGAGGATGCAAGTTGTTTTCAATCAGTTCTGTAGTTACCAGCTGTGCCCTCACATTCCCCAGGGTGGCACAGCCTAGGTACACATTCACTCACAAATACACACAGAACTAATGCAGGATATTCAACCTTGTGCAATGAATTTATTCTTTTCTTTTGTTCTTGTCCCCCGTGTCTGCAGGTATTAGTCAACCCCTTTATGTGACTCCTCTGTGACAACGTGAAGCTAAGGAACCTTGGCTGTGTTTCTTCAATCAAGACCCTTCTTCCAAAATCCAGCTCTGCTTCCTTACTCACCTGCCATGGTGACATGACATACCCCTGAGTGGCTATGTTCCTGTCTTGCACACACAGACGATCTCTTGGGTTTTCCTAAACCTCTAGACACCTGCGAAACTGAAAAAGACATCTATTAGTTTGACGGACAGTACCTCCGCAGTTCGAGATGACAGTGGCTGTGAGATTCCGGCGCCACTTACGTAGACTCCTGCTCCTTCTGGCCTCCTGCTGCCTCATTTCCCTGCTCCTATCTGCCTATTTTCTTTTCTCAAACTCTTCCCCCTCAATGCATCTTGGACAATCAGTCGAGCCTGCCTGCTCCCAGCCGCTTTCCATGTCCCCGTACCGTCAGCTCCCCTACCCGTACCCTCCCAACCCTCCGCACACACATGTCCACACTGAACCAGTGGTGCTAGTACTAGTGGAGTCACAGTACTCTCAGTTGGGCCAGGACATCGTGGCCATACTGGAGTCGGCTCATTTCCAATTTCGGATGGAGATAGCCTCAGGAAAGGGGGACCTTCCACCGCTGATAGAGAAAGGCCGGGGACGGTATTCGCTCATCATTTATGAGAATCTTTTGAAGTATGCACATGCAGATACATGGAACAGACAGCTGTTGCATCAATATTGCACTGAGTATAGAGTTGGCATTATTGGCTTCTACCGCTCCACAGAGAATTCCCCCTCTGTGCTCAAACTGCGAGGCCTACCTCTCACTCTAAGAACCAACCAGGCACTTTGGGACTGCTGTGTGGTGTCCAGCTCACCGCTCCTCCATTTGACCAAGCCTGGCACAGATCGAGGGGCCCTACCTGGGGAGGACTGGACCTCGTTCTCGTCTAATCACTCCACATATCAGGCTGTGCTGTTAGCACGGGCTAAAGAGGGAGCAGGGGCAGGCAGCGGAGACAGTGCTGGACCTGGTTTCAGCCTCGGCCTCCAGGCCACGGTGGTGCAGGACATGGGGCTGTATGACGGAGTGAGACGTGTACTCTTTGGCCAAGGACTGGGCTACTGGCTCCACAAACTCATCCTGGTGGATGCCATCTCCTACCTCACAGACAGAAAGCTTACCCTGGGCCTGGACCGGCATGTTCTGGTGGATATAGATGATATTTTTGTCGGCAAGGAGGGGACACGCATGAACGCCAAGGATGTGAAGGTATCAGATGATGAGTGTGGGATAATGTGCATTAGAGAAAGACAGAGACGGATAGAGGATGAATTAATGTTGGGTCAGTAGAATTAAACTACCTCCCTGAGTCAGGTATCAACTTGTTAAATCCAGCAATCAATTGCTGTGCAATTGATTGCTGGGGTTTCTCTTTGAATCGTAAGCCATCTTAGTAGAGTATTTTTTTCGGGAGATTTTAAGAGTAATGTGTGAGAGTGTGTGTGCGATGCCTCTTTGTGTTTGCATATTTGTCGGGGTTGCAACAACAGAGCATTTTCAAGTGGGGGGTTTAGACAGAAGAGAGGCCATTTAGGGGAACAAAGATGTGGTGTGAAAGGCGGAAAGAGGAGGGGGGTGAGTAAGAAAGAGAGGTAGTGAATGAAGCAGTGAGAAGATGAATGGCTCTTATTCCTCTTTTCCCACATTCCTCCTTTTAGGGAAACTAAAGGAGAGTCAGCTGCACCGCTCGCCTCTCCAGATAGCTATTGTTTCAGCACACGCTCGTCCGAGCAAGCACACCCAAACAGGCAGATGTGCTTTCCATGTTCATGTTTACATGCAACGTAAGCACTGTATTTGCAGACATTTAAAATACTGAGTCATGTTATGATGTATTATTTATGATCAAAAAGCTTTTCATGTTTTTTAGAAGTAGGCTGAGCTGTTTTGGGCTATGAACTAAGAACAACAGTGTTTGCCCAGCTCACTGCAGCCATGCAGAAGAGACTTTCCTTTTCTCTCGAGCTGTTTCTTAAATCACTGTTAGATAGTTATTAAACTGGTATATGCTAAGGTTTCAAAAGATTTTAAAACATTTTTATCATTGTTCCCATGACTTAAAATTAATTTCAGTGAGATACTAGGCACAATGCTGGGATAAAAGTACCTTCCATTCACTAATTATTCACTAATTGTTGTCCTTCCTTCACCTGTTGCCAGTCAGGTGGATGAAAAGGGTAAATGTCCTCTTGCTTGCAGAAGAGAGAAATTCTGCTGTTCAGAAATATAATTTTGAAAAAGGACATTGTTCCATATATTAATGAAGATAAATATTCTGTTTTTCTTTCCTGCTACCTAAAACAACATGCCTTTTTGACAACTTTCTCATCGCCATATTCATCAACCATTCTCTCAGTTCCAAAAGCTTTCCCTTATTATCAGTTAGCATATTGATTTTTCTCATTTTCCTTTTGTCTACTTGGATTTAGAGAGTAACAAATTAACAGTCATTTGTTCCTTTTAAATGTCCTTTTGTATTTACCTCGTACATCTCTGTGTTCTCATTTAAATTCTACATGTTTTGACTATAGTGGATGGTGCCACAGATAAAATCCGCATGTATTCAACACCTGGTAAGAGAGGAGAAGAGTTTAAAGAGAGAAGTTATTTCCTAATACATTTTCCTGTATAAAGAATGGCCTCATAACTGTAACTATCTACAGTTATGATTCCCTCTCTGTTTTTATTCACACATGCATATGCTGGGAAAAACTAACATCCTTTCACACGCTATTTCACTGCTCTTCTTCCTGTTTGGTATGTGCCACCCGCCGACTGTTACAAAAATGTTGAGGTGTGGGTTTCGCCAAAGGGCCCGGCCACTTCCCTCCACAAACAGCCTGCACAGGTGCACATGTTGTGTGCGTCAACTTGCACATGGACTTAAACAACAATCTTAAATCATGTCTGTCCTTTTTTTTTTTTTTTTTTTACTGTAATCAGTGCTTGATGCTGTGACTTGTTAATCACTTTTCATAGGTTTGTGTGTCCAATCGAGTTTGGCTGGTTCCCCCCAGTTTTAGACAGAGTGCTAGCCAAACAAGAATTTCTTTGTTTTTGGAGTTTTGTAACAATGTTTAGAGCTTAACATTGTTATGGCTTTATCTCCAACTCTGACTAGTTAGGGAACCATTTTGACTGAATTCTCACAACCTCACTTCCAAAAATTCAGCAATCCCATCAAGAAGAGTTATGTTCTAGGCTACAACTATTTGCAACCGGAAGTGTTTCCCAAAGTGATGCTGCTGAATAGATTCATCACTTATTCAGATGAAATTGTTACTTTTATCCTTCCTGATAGTTGATAGAGGAAATTTAATGATCTGTTCTTCATTATAATTTAGGAAGAGGATCCAAGAATGAGCAAAAAGGAAAAGAAAAGAAAAGAACAAAAGGAAAGAAAAGAAAATATGCAGTCAAAGCTGAAATGGAGAGAAAAAAAATTCTACCCCTGAATATAAAAAAAAAAGTTGGCAAAAAGATAAGAGAGCGCATTTTCCCTCTCCCACTCACACACATCCTGTGCACCATATTATTGTGCATGTACAGTACATGCTCACAAAATGAGCACACAAGCACTCTCTAGTTTGAGTTTTCATTTTAAGTCTGCCTGACTCTTCAGCTTTGTAGCATAAATATACATGAGGGCGAACTAGTGCCATAACAGAAGGGAAGGGAGATGGGGGAAATAGGAAGATGGGGGGGGGGGGGGGAAAAAGGGAAGGGGGGGGGGGGGGAGATAGAAGAGATAGACAGAGAGAGGGTCAGCATAAAAGTGCAGGCAATGCCTTTTAAAACATTTCTTTCACATATTGGGATGGTTGGCAATCACAAAGAGAAAGGCTTTCTTTTTAAAAACTACCAGGATTAAGTAGTTAGAAGGAAAGATGAGAGGCAGAGGAAGGTGCCTGCAGAGGAGCTTGTAGCAAACTTAGCTATTTCAGTGAAACAAAATGCTGAGGGGAATTGAGGAATAGAGTAAGGTAAGCGGCAGAGTAGAAATATTTTTAGCAGCTCTTGCCTTATTGATGGCGAGCCTCAGGTAGAGTTGTCAGATTACAGTATGGTTGTGTGAGCTGGGCTAAACGAGGTATTATAAGTGTAACATCAACAGATTCATTTCATATTTTTATATCTCTTTGTTGGAAGTAATTTATAGTAAATAATCTTGGTTGGATGTCGGATACTTTTTACATGAAAATTGTTGCTACAGGCACCTTCTGTTGTTACACGTGTTAAGGTTGGTGACTGATATTTGAGCTGTAAAATGCTAAAGTTAAAGTCTAATTTGTTGACTAGATAATGCCACAGTCTGTAGCTGTAACTGTAATTTTATGCCAGTTTTGTGAGATAAATTTGTTGGATAATGAACTAAATGTAACCACATTTTAAGTGGATTTTTTTTTTGTTGTTGTTCAGAAGTTGGAGGTGTCTTATGAGTTGTCTTGCCTACAGAAGTCAGTGTGAGTTCAGACATCAGTAAGAACTTCACCAGGGAGTCTACTTAATTGCTTCTCACAGCAGGTCAATTTGAAGACTGAGTTTCTGCCAACAAAAACAACATAAATGTAAAACTATTCTAAGTATTTGAATGAACACCCTATTACGTGTGTCTTCTCACCAGGAGGCAGTTTCTTGTGTTGTCAGGAAAGTTGTCAAATCAATTGATATATTTGTATCTTGCGTCAAAATTGCTAAACTGAAAAAACGCTCGTCTGTCCAAATTGTTGCACTTCTTCCAGCAGCAGCTCTGCTATAAGAGAAGCTCAGCCTCCCTGCAGCCACTCATCTGAACAAAACAATGCTGGAAGTTTTAAACTATGCAAACATGGCAAATACATCCTGGGAGAAAAAAAAACAAAAAAAAACATATGCGATCCTCCTTAGTTGATGAGCGTTGTTTCTCCAGAAAGAGAGAAATAGTTCAGGGCTGCTGAATACATTTGCATGGATCAGATCCTCGTGTACTTAGTTAAAAATATGTTTTGTATGCGCCCGATCCACGATTGTTTTGAAATACAATTTCAGTGCAAAATGAACATTTATTTGTCCCAGGCTGTTGACAGTCAAATTAAAGCAAACACTGGCACAGTAAAGACAAGGAGGTGAGGTGGCACTTTTAAATTATATATGTCTTTTAACAAGGACTAAAATATCCCTTACTTTTTGATAGAAAAAAAATACATTGTAATTCATTATATATATAAAAAAATAAAAAAATCTTATTTTTAAAATTTTGCAGCGATTTTGAGTACTGAATGTTTTTCTTACTGTTTATTTAAGTATTGTGTCAAACCAAGTTGTTAGTATTTTGGGAAACAAATGCCACATGGCACCGACACCCCGAAGCAGTCAAATCAGCATGTTTTACTTATTTGCTGTGTTTTCATACATTTGGTCTTTGGAGTTCAACACATTCAGCCAGTGGTATTTTTTTTACAGAACAGTAAAATAGATTTTAATTATATTTTTTGAAAGAAATCTGTTTAATTCAAAAGCACTTCATTATTTTACATTGCTACCACAATTATTTTGAAAACTTCAGAAGCCTTTTATTCTTGCTGAAATGATGGATGAAAGATTTTTCAGACTTAATATATTTATTATCATCTGCTGCCACATAGGATGGTAAAATATTAGACTAATTAGAGTGTACTCTTTATGCAAAAACAAATTTTTTTAGTGTTTAAAATTTTTAACATGTTACATACTTACTTCACTCTGTTCGTGGTTTCTCATGGGGTTCAGTCAATTTAGATGAAGCGCATTCTATGAATTCTGATTTTTCTAAAAAAGTGATGGCAATAAAGTAATTTTTAGGCGTTTTCCTGTTCATGTTACATCATAAAAGAAAAAAAAGCAACACCAAAAGGAAGGAGAGCAGATTAAGTTTTAGTGTGAAAATATACAACATGGAGGATGGAAATATTATTCTGGCACTGTAGAATTATTTAGCAGTTACAAGAAACCAGATGGCAAAACATTTAGCAACAAATAAATAGGAATTACTCACAAACAATGAGAGAATGAAAATTGTGCCTGGAGGTTGATAAATAGTCAAAGTGGAAACTTCATCATAGTGTTTGAGGAATCCTCGTTTACCTCTGAAAAAAGTCACATGCTGGTTGAAATAGGACGGGAGACAGGATCGAGGCAAGGCCAATTTAAATGCCACCCTTCTTTTCTTCATTAGTCTCACCCCCACCTGTTCCTGCGGTGACAAACAATATCCGTACCCCTCTTCTGTCTGCGCACGCTCACTCTCACACGCATCTGCTTTACCTCTATTAAAATGATTCACAGGAAGGCACCCCACTCATGACATTTCTCAAAATGAGGGATGATGTCAGTCAAAATCCATATACAATGATTCTCAAGCCTCTGCTGGTGTTTTTTCCAACCTGTGCATGCAGGCCTCTTTCTTTCTCAGAGTCGTCGGCAGCGATGGGTTTCTGCTTCACTTTCTTCTTCTCTCCCTGCTCACTTAAGTCATTGATTATCACCGGCCTGCTTGTATGCCTCTCTAGCATTTCTTTTCTTCCTCTCTCAACTTGATCTTGCGATTTCGCTCTCTGAGGCATCTTCTTCAGGGGTGTCATCCAAGCTTAGATGAAACACACCTTCATCTTAGGTGTGTTTCATATCTGAAAGATATGTTCAGATTGTGTGGCTGAAAGGTATTTTCTGCAATAACTGAGGTCAAACAGAGACTCAAAACCTGATTTTAAAACTGACCTCTTTGCAAATTCTGTCTGAAGTATTTTAACCATTTGAATTTTTCTATATTTTTTCACATTAAGACCCCAATGTAGTCTGATAGGCTTTTATTATATTAATTCAGTTATTTTTTATTTTTTTGCAAATGCAACATGAAAAGCAGTATGTACATTTGCCGACAGTCACCTTTTCTCTGAAGGTAATAGAATCCAGTGGATTGTTGCCAGGACAATCATGGACTCCATGTATGCTCTTTAAGAGTGGCAAGTAAAGAAACAAGTTCACAGTTTGTCACAAGCCAGGATGGCAACACTAAACTACAACTGCACATGAACGTAACACATTAATACTCATTATAAAACTAGGGAGTGGCAGAAATAAGATGCAGAGATGCTTTTCTTCAGCTTAGACAGAAAAGCTTGTTACAGCTGATAGGAAGATGGATGGAGCTGAAAGAAAACTTGTTGGACTGGAGCGGCCAACAAGAGCCACAAATAAATAGTTTATATACAATCTGATTTCAGATTTAAGTCTGCAGATGCACGATGCCGACAGAGACATAACCTAAAAGACTTGCAGCTGCCAGTGGTGTTTCTCTGAAGTATTGTCGAAACGGTTTTGAGTACAAATGCATTTCACACTTTTCTGATTCTTCTTTGAGTAAAACTTTACCTGCACTTTACCGCTTGCAGGTATTAGAATTTTATGTTTTACCAGCTTCAAGAAAGGACAAGAAGATAATTGATGCAACTGTTTTTTTTTTTTTTTTTTTTTTTTACTTATTCTAATTTAGGTGCACAGGTGTTTATTAATTCTACATAGTGTTATATCACAGGAAGTCTGTTTTACCTGGAGTACTTAACAAAACACTTCTTTCAACGTCTCAGATCTTACACTGCCAAAGGGTTCAGTTATTTTCAATTTGACTGCACTACAAACAATGAATGAAGAGATGCTTGAAATTCACACATATCAGTGTTTGGCCTTATTTTTTTTAAATCCCTGGGTGATAATTTTTTGTCATACTTCTTACTGAAAAAAAAATCTCTCACAAGAATGGTGTTACCCAGAATGGGCCCAGTTCTCATTTCTTTGAAGTGTTTTGGCTTGGCATTGTGTCATTTATGCTGCTCCTCAATTTGGAGTTAATCTTTAGAACTAATTAAGTCAATCACACAAAGCTTTTTTCTCTTGGTATCAGTTTAGTTTTTTTTTTTTTTCCAAATGCCATTTCATAGTTAATGAAGGAAAAACATAAACATTCAATAAAAGATTTAAGAATCACACAGGGAGGGAAAGAGAGGAGAAATAAATACATAGAGAGAGACAATTGTTATTTTTGTTGTATTTTGGGATAATTATGTAAATAATAGTTTTTTTTTTATTTTGACAATGACAAACACATATAGTGTAAAAAAAATTAACATAGTTGTCCAAAACATATGTTTGGCTGCTTTGTTTTATTATTAAAATTTGTGCCACGTTGTTATACTTTTCCTTTCTGCCATAAATTTTCTTCATGCAAAATGACTGAAGTTTAGCTCTTGGAGCAATCACAAAAGTTAAACTGTAGGTCTTACCCAGCAGGAGTACAGCTGCTTAACTGTGACTGAAAACTAACACTGAACATAGTTCTGATCCCACCGCCAACATGGTAAAACATGGTGGTGGCAGCATCATGCTGTGGGGATGCTTTCATTTACCAGGGACAGGATGGTGATGAGTTGGCAGAGTTTGTCTTCCCATCAGCACAAAGACTGGACATAGACAGGGCTAAATTGAAATTGTTTAAATCAAATCACATTTCTGTGTTAGAGTGTCAAAGTCACTTCGATTTTGAGGAACAATAGAAAAATTTGATTTATATGGAGGTTTTTTTTTTTTAAACACAAAAAAGGCATAGCATAAACACCCTGTGCAATGTTTTTGTCCACAAAAAAAATCCTAATTATTTAGTTTCATTAATATTTTTTGGAGGGATGTTTTTCCACTCTAAATAAACTCTGAGGCTGTGGCGATGTGCCATGAATTTTCCTCCACAAAATGAGGCAGATTTTGCAGTTGCACCAATCACTCAAGCTAAAATCCTTGAGGGGGCTGCCAAGTAGAATTTAGCAGGAGGATAGCGACACCAAAGAGACCACAAGTACCTCGGATACATAAATGCAAGTTAATAGATGAATTTGTAAAATGCTTAAACATGGAAAAAAGCTCTGCTGAGTTGTATCTCACCCAAGGGACTTTAGGGGAGACGAAAAAGAACAGGGCTGAGTGCTGGGAAGACTGGCATTAACTGGAAAGGCGCTTTTTCCTCTCATCAAATAGAGATGCCTGACCCAGTTAAATTTGCGGGTCTAGCGTTAATATAACACACACAGACATGCACACAAATACGAGGCATTCATGCAGATGAATCAAAAATTTTGATTTGCGTTTGCTTTTCAAACATGTCTAGTTTTCTTTTTTTTTTCTTTTTTTTCCCTCTCATCACCTCTGAATCTGCTGGTGCATTAAATCCCACTTGCAACAAAATAATTTTTTTATTAATTTGCTATTTTAGATTCCCCTAGCAAGGCTTAAGACCATTAAAGGAAAAGAGGAAAGCAGTGCAATGTAGAGAATGACAGAATGGGGATATGGTGCAGAGGTGGTTGGCATAAGGGGGTTTTGAAAGGCGGTGAATGCCAGCTGTCCAGATGCCTGTCTCCCATCTGTTTGAACCCCAACATCTATCTGGCACCAGTTCCACAGCTTACCACACACACACACATGCATACAAGTACACATAAACAGACGTGCTGTCACTTGCATCCGCGCAGAAACAAAAACAGCATTGCCTCTCACATTAGCCTTCTGTGGGGGTTGAAGGATTGGGCGTAGAAATCGCAGTTTTTGGAAACTGCTAATGCTGGTGTGTGTTTACTTTCGTCACTGTCACAATCACTCATATGGTTAACTGCCCTGCGTTCCAAACTTTCCTTCTTACTTTTAAAGTGGCTCTTAGGGGCTATTTTAAAACAGTTCTTAGCTTTGAGCTTGAAGTAAACTCAGGAAGCTGAGATTGGCTTTCTTAAACAAGGCACACTTTCCCTCAGACATAAGTCAGAAGGAAATCTTGCAGATCCATGCAGCTGGTATAAGATTTATTCAAATTTCAAATTGCCCGTTAAGAAGAGGAACACTGTTTATGGAGTTGATACCTGAAGATGTAATATTCTATATTACTGTTTGGACAGTAATTGTCTGTGATAGCTGACTTACAATGTTATATTAGTGATTATGGTCGCTCGCATCACAGTCTATGTTTATACTTTTGAGAGTGGACAACCATACCGTAACATTTTCAAGAGGCTCCCAACATTTCTAAACCCAGTGTTCAAAATGGAGGTTGAAACCAGAAATAGAGGAAACAAAGTAACCTTCATTGACTCTTCCTGTTACCTACTGAAAACCTCACTCATTCTCTCTCACATCCTGAATGAACGCTAGTCATGTTCTGCATGTTGTAGAAAATGCAACTTCCTTTCTAAATAGGTCCTCTCTCATTTTATTTTTAAACTTTGAGTTTTCAGACCAGATATTGTTTCGACCGCAATTTCTTGCACCAACTGAGTTTTTGTGGTGCATCTCCACAAATTATTTGATACAAAACGTTAGTGTGTGGCAAACTAGACATTATAATGATTTATCTAAGATTATAACAAAGAGATAAAATTGTACTTGCTTTCGCAAAAGATTTTTCATAAATTAAGTTTCAGTAACAGTGCCTATTGGTAATACGAATATAAGTGCAATTTAGTAAAATGCATAATACATAAACAAAAAATTTAAATATGTGTAGTCATGAGTAAGAGTACATTTTTCCTTTGCTGAGGAATGTTACAGTATTTTAATGTGGAATCTCGTGCCACAAAAAGTGCTAGTAAAGAGTAGTGATGCCATGTATAGAGTATTGCAAGAGAGGATGGTCCGGGAGATAATTCAACAGATGGAAAGAGTGTGTTCATGTCCAGAGGTGAACAGAGAATTGACTGAGTGGAGCTGAGACATCTGGAGAAAGAGTTCTGCTGCTCCCATGGAGCAAATCCCTCCATAACTATTGCTGCTCAGAAAGACAAGCTGTCATTATTAACCCACCACACGTTCATGTTTTTATACAGGCTGGCTTTGCTACAGTTTTTCATTATTGAGGTGTTGTTGATGTCTCGGGAGTTATTATGCCGTTTTCTAAGATTATTTTTGCAGATAAGCTTGAGGTTTGACAACTCTCTTGATGTCTACGCATTAAAAATCCCTGAGTTGTTTGAAGTTGGAAACCAATTCTTTGAAATGTAGCTTTCAAATGGTTTGATAATCATTTGTGGGTTGACGCTTGGTTTAGGCAAAACATCTGTGAGCAGGTTCTTGCCTGCAAAAGTTTCACTGTCAAGTACATTTGCAGATATGAAGGGTTTTGCACTCTTTCATGTGGATATGGCAAAATAATAAATCTGTTGATGAAACAAATTCAGTTTTCATTATGCTTGTCTGAAGATCAGTTTTGTTATCGCTTTTAGTATGTCTTCCCAGTGGAAGTTTTTTTTTTCAGAATGTTTTAGGTTAAAAAATCTGCCCTCCAAACTACCCCTAAGGCAACTTAAGATTTTTCCATCCTTGTCTCAATTTAAGCAATAACAAATGTCGAAAACAGTTGTTTTTTATCCAACATGTCCCACCCAAACCTAGTATGTCAGTAGCAGACTCTCATGGTCTGACATCCTTAAGTAAAATTACTGGGGGTGCACTGATTTATCAACCAGATGATTTATTGGTGCCGATTTTCTTAATTTTAGGAGAACGCTGATTGGCTGACCGATCTTATCTGCCTTAGCGACTTGCTTCGTCTTCAGTACTTTGCTTCTCCTGAGTTTGAGGTTCTATAATCACTAAAACTCTCCTTTTCTTGTTGTCTGCCTGCTTATAATCTGCATGTCTGGCTGCCTTAAATCACTCTATTACGAAGCTCAAGAAGTCTCTATCATATTTAAGTCATTTTGTGTGGCAGCATTGTGTTCACCAAATAGAGAAAATTAATTCTGACAGAGAGACTGTACATATTCCTCTGAAGATAACAAGTGGGTAACCATCAGAAACAGACCACGCTAAAGCTTTGAGCTTCCTATCAGTGCTACATTAAATCTGACAACATACCTCACTTGGTCAAAATCTAAAAACTGAGTAAATCAGAGCTTGTTTAAAACAGCTTGTATTAAAAAAAAAAAAAGTCAAAACAATATTTTGTAAAAAGTTAAACAAGAACATTTCCAATGTTCCCATAAGCACTTCCTTAGAATCAATAAAAAAATTAAATCCTCAATATATAGAGACTGCCAAAACCTCATTGCTCTCTTGAACCTAATATTGTGGCCTGAACAGACCGTCACTCTCTATAAACACATATTTTTCAGTGCCAACGTTATCAGCTCTATGTCTATTCAAAGAAAATTTGCCTGATTGGATAAGCCATACTCCACCTTTGAATTTACCTGCTGCAAAATAAAGAGGAGATTACAAATAGCTTTTTGCTAAGATTCACAGTGCTACACCCAGAAAAACACAACATTGTGCTGAAAAGTCAGATACAGGAGTAACAGATTGCCACAGTTTAAACTAAAAACATGCAAAAGCAGCTGTGATGTGCTCGACTAAGATGCCACAAATATCAATGGTGTGACTCTGCTGTTTTCTGTTAAAGATCTTAGTTGGCAGAATACAAATGAGATGTTCAAACTAATATATTGCACACTTGGTCACACCCCTCCACTCACTCTCACACATGCCAACACACGTTAATAATACATTTTGACCGAGCGCACTGGGGAATGTATATTGAGTTACAATGCAAAGTGCTTAGCTACAAACTTAATTTAATTCTTAAGTCTTTGTAGCCTCACATTTGGCTCCGTGAGTGCACGTCCGCAAGACATAGAGGATGTCTTAAGGAAGGAGACAGGGGATCAGATTAGGGGATTGTGCACATCTGTCACCATGCAGCCCATCTTCCACCATTAGATTAAAGCTAATGAAGACACTCCCTGCATGTGTCTGTGTATTTGTTAGTTTGGAAGACTCACTCTCAAGAGAAGAGGTGATGAGAAGGAGAGAGCCTGAGTGCCTGGAACCGGCTCTTTGCTCTGACTCCAGCTGCTCAGGTATCATAAATCAGGAAAGGTTCCTGGGGATCGATTAAAAGCAGCATGACAAAGATTTGTAGTTTGGGTTCGGCTCGTGGCACAGGAGAAAAACCCAGATGACTGAATTATGAACAGAAAAGTATGGGCTTTATTTATAAACAACAATATATAGACATATATGTATGTGCGTATGTGTGGGAACAAGCAGCGAGAGGTGCCACAACAGCAAGAAGACAAAGTTGTAGAGTGCAAAAGAACAAGCAAGGGTATAGAGTCATAGAGGGAGAGGGAGCGATCTTTCTTCCATGCTGCTTCAGCCTTCCTTTCAAATTAGTACAACCCTGTCTCTTGAGAATGTGACATTTTCACGGAGCAAGCGAGGGAGAGATGGAGGTTCAGAGGAGGGTGGAAGGTGTGGAAGACAAATGCGGGAACTGGGGTGGGGGAGTGGGGCAGAGGAGGGGCCGCAGCAGAGAGGAGACAGCAGGTTCTCAGAGAGATGAGGAAGAAGAGGAGTGAAGAGAAGGCAGTGGCACAGAGGTGACGGCAGGGTTCAGGGTTTCACTTGGTAGCGTTAGGGACGGATGGAGGAAATGATGAAAAGGAAAGGAATATGTGTGTGTGTATGTGTATGTGTTAGTGTATGCGTGTACATGAATGGGTGGAGTAGTTATTAGTCTACCCTCCAGAGGCTACTAATGCACTGACCTTCATTAACTTGCATTAGTGTCGTTGTGTGGATGTGTGCGTGAGTGTGTGGGCGCAGTGTACAACTCGCTTTAGTTAACACTCATTACGGAGTCTTTGTTTAAAGGCCAGCAAACTAATGAAGTCATTAAATAAGTGAGGAACATCCTGATGCAAGTATTGAAACCAGAAACTGGAGGAGCGCTAAGGACAGAGAGGAAGAAACACCGGAGGAGTTGTGGGCGTTCAACAGCGTATAACAGACCTGACTAAAGAAAGATGTTGCAACAGCCTGTCGTTGTCAGTCGCTATTGTCGGGCCATAGGGTAAGCGCTGATGAGAACACATCGTGATAGTCCTCAAAGGAACCCGAGTTCACTTAAATATACAACAGTGAGGCATAACATCTAAATCACACCGTGTTTTATCTTTGCTTCTGGCAGGGAGAAGAGAGCCTAATACACTGTTATGTACTTTGTAATGTTTAAAATGCCTAAATTAGTTTCTGTGTAACATCATTACTCATTCCAGTCTCTATATCTAAATATCTGTCTGTCTGTCTCTGTGTTTATCTATATCTAATTTAATCGCATGTGATCTCTCTGCAGGCTTTGCTGGAGACTCAGAAGCAGCTGCGTTCCTATATCTCCAATTTTACCTTTAATCTGGGCTTTTCTGGAAAGTTTTACCATACAGGTGGGTTTCTGTTTGTGCAGAGCACCTTCTTCCAACTTTTTAGCTTTTGTCAAATTTATGGCTCATGACAAACTTAAAACAAAAGATCTTTCTTTCAGTAATGCATTTCATTCTTTTTGGAAAAATGTTTATGGAAACATAAAGGGCACTATTTATTTGCCATCACACACCTTTCAGTTAAGCATAAAACCACAGTAAGACAAAAAAAGTTTTTTTTATTGCATTATATGGCACACAACTATGTGCTCACATCTTATATTTCACAAAGAGAGCACCACTTTTCTGTGTAGCTATTTCTTTGTCATCCACCTTTGTTTTGATCTCATAGAAAGACTAATTGTATATTTGTCCTTATTATAGCATTACAAGGTAGCATTTATGTAATTATGCTTATGAGATCATGACATAATGTGGTGCATTAACAGCTGTAGTGACACAAAAAAATTAACTTTTTTTTTCTTCAAATGTATAGTTCTGCAGCAAGAGCAAGAATGTATTGAACGAACTAGAGAAGAAAAGAAGAAAGTGAACTTAGATTTTTTTTTTATTTTGTTTTACTTTTATCTATACAGGGAAATCCCACAGAGAAATTAAGTCTCATTTTCAAGACCAAACTATTCATATAATTTAGTTTTATAACATCTATTATAGCAGCATTTTCAAAGTTTGATTACTCTCTGTACTTAATTAGCAAGAATTTATAATGTGTAGCATTTCCCAAACTTCCTTGCTTTGGAACAGGCTTCATTCTGTGTCCTTCTGTCCTTGAGAATGTGTGTGTCTGTGTTTCATGCGTGCAGGCACAGTGGAGGAGGATGAAGGAGATGATCTACTACTGAAGTATGTAGATGAGTTCTGGTGGTTCCCCCACATGTGGAGCCACATGCAGCCTCACCTCTTCCACAATGAGTCCTCTCTGTTGGAGCAGATGGTCCTCAACAAGGAGTTTGCTCTGGTGAGATGGATGCAAAAGCAAAAACATTTCTTGCTGCGTTTTTGGCTTGTGGTTGTTTTCTCTCATGTGTCCTCTTAATCACGTCTTCCCTCGTGATTTAGTTTTTTGGCATATGTCACTTTTATTACCATTTTCTTTAAAAATAACAGACATTTCATCTTATGTCTTGCTTCTGTCACGATATAAGATGTAATGTCGACAACAAAAATACTCATTATTGGAACACGGCCGAGGTTAGAACTTTTAAATGTACTGCAGCCCAATTACTTCTCAATTACGGCCTCTTTAAATGATATATTATAACTGCATGCCAGGGAAAAATAAAAATGTGCAAATTACATTTTAATAGGGTATTTTGTCAAAGTGTTAGATTTATTTCAATAGTGAAGATATACTTAAGTTAATTTGCAGCACCTTCTATAAAACTGCGATTTTGTCCCGTTACATCCTCATGCAGGGGGAAAAAGGTTCACCTGTACAGTAAGTAGATTCATTAATTTTCTTTAGTTTGACTAAGATAACAAATCTCTTTTCCAAGAAAGAGCTGACCAAGATAATAGCAACACACTTTAATTGCAAAGCTCACACAGCAGAATAGTAAACAATGCATTAAAAGATACCAAAATGACTTGCACAGTGGGGGTTTCAATGGGCTTTAAATTCATTCAAAGATGATACATTTTGCAGATATGGACCAGGTGAAAGATTGTTCCAACTACCAGGAGCTAAGAAAGGCAAAATCTTTTTTTTTCCGCTGAAAAGTGGATCCACTTTTTCAAAACTACCTAATGGTTGCACTTTGCTTCTTGTGAGAACAAAAGGAACTCTTAACCAAGGCTGGATGATATTGCTGAAACATTTACCGTGATATAGGTGTTTTATGTCATAACAAAAAGTTAATCAATAATCATCAGTGCTGATAGTTATTGATTTGTTTTTTTGATTTAAATATCTGAAATACTGGCAAACTGTTGTTGTAACGTTTCCTCTTTTATCCACAGTTTTCACTCGAGCTGTTATTTATTTTTAAACACAAGTTTCTGAACAGGTGGAGTCACTTGCTTATCAACCAACAACCTCATTTATTACACTTTAGATTGAGCATCTAAAGTGTTTTTTCTACCTCTGCTGTTCTGGATCGGAGTTCAGTGAATATTCTATACATTTCATATTGAATATTCCATCAGATGTATTATATTGATATTGATCACGCTTTTATTGCGATATTATTGTTGATTTATTGTCCAGACCAGGTGTATGATGTACATGTACCTGTGACTTATGCTGCAAAGATGTAGTGATTTACCAGTTTTATTAAGTCAGTGCAGACAGACTGATGACACAGAAACACATTTAGCTCAAATCTCATAGCCCTGTGAATTAAACTTTAAATATGCAAAGACAAAAAGCATATATATATGTTTATAGTGTAAGTCTGCATAGTCAGTAACAGGCAAAAGAGTAGATTTTACTATATTCTATTTCTCATGGATTTAAAAGCAATTGTGATAAATTGTTGGAGAAGGCTTTTTCAGTTGTATATAAAAAGTTTTTAAACTTGAAGATAGATGTGTCCCATAATTCTTCATACAGTTGTGGTCAAAAGTTTACATACACTTGTATAAAACATAATGTCATGGCTGTCTTGAGTTCCCAATAAGTTCTACAACTCTTATTTTTCTGTGATAGAGTGATTGGAACACATACTTGTTTGTCACAAAAAACAGTCATAAAGTTTGGTTCTTTCATAAATTTATTATGGGTCTGCTGAAAATGTCACCAAATCTGCTGGGTCAAAAATATACATACAGCAACATTAGTATTTGGTTACATGTCCCTTGGCCATTTTCACGGCAACTAGGCGCTTTTGGTAGCCATCCAGAAGCTCCTGGCAAGCTTCAGGTCGAATGTTTGACCACTCTTCTTGACAGAATTGGTGCAGTTCAGCTAAATTTGATGGTTTTCTTGCATGAACCCGTTTCTTTAGTACTGTCCACATGTTCTCAATGGGGTTTAAGTCAGGACTTTGGGAAGGCCATTCTAAAACCTTAATTCTAGCCTGGTTTAGCCATTCCTTTACCACTTTTGATGTGTGTTTTGGGTCATTGTCCTGTTGGAACACCCAACTGCGCCCAAGACCCAACCTTCGGGCTGATGGTTTTAAGTTTTCCTGCAGAATTTGGAGGTCATCCTCCTTTTTCATTATCCCATTTACTTTCTGCAAAGAACCAGTTCCACTGGCAGCAAAACAGCCCCACAGCATAATACTACCACCACCATGCTTGACAGTAGGCATGGTGTTCCTGGGATTAAAGGCCTCACCTTTTCTCCTCCAAACATATTGCTGGGTGTTGTGGCCAAACAGCTCAATTTTTGTTTCGTCTGACCACAGAACTTTCCTCCAGAAGGTTTTATCTTCGTCCATGTGATCAGCAGCAAACTTCAGCCGAGTCTTAAGGTGCCTTTTCTGGAGCAAGGGCTTCTTTCTTGCACGGCAGCCTCTCAGTCCATGGCGATGTAAAACACGCTTGACTGTGGAGACTGACACCTGTGTTCCATCAGCTTCCAAATCCTTGCAGACCTGCTTTTTGGTGATTCTTGGTTGACCATTGACCATCCTGACCAATCTCCTCTCTGCAGCATGCGATAGCTTGCATTTTCTTCCTGATCATGGCAGTGACACAACTGTTCAATGCACTTTATACTTGCGAATAATTGTCTGCACAGTTGTTCTTGGGACATGTAGCTGCTTTGAAATGGCTCCAAGTGACTTCCCTGACTTGTTCAAGTCAATAATTCGCTTTTTCAGATCCACACTGAGTTCCTTTGACTTTCCCATTGTAGCTTTTGTGGCTGAGTCTGATCACTGGGTCAAATGAGCCCTATTTAAATGGGCTCATGAGAAGTGAACAACTGTAGTCAATCAGAATCACTTACAAGAAGTGAAGAGGCCATGACATTAAGCTAATTTGATTGACACAACTCTCTACATCACCAAAATTGACAATTTATGTTGCTGTATGTATATTTTTGACCCAGCAGATTTGGTGACATTTTCAACAGACCCATAATAAATTTATGAAAGAACCAAACTTTATGACTGTTTTTTGTGACAAATAAGTATGTGTTCCGATCACTCTATCACAGAAAAATAAGAGTTGTAGAACTTATTGGGAACTCAAGACAGCCATGACATTATGTTTTATACAAGTGTATGTAAACTTTTGACCACAACTGTATCTGCTTCACTTTGCTTTGTCTGATAAGAGCATATGTTTTAGTGAGGGTTATTTTTATGACCATATTGAGCTGCGTTTTCACACGTGCGGGTTTGCTTAAAGGGTTCATTCATCCTACTGAAGGTGAGCCTAAACATGAAGTGTGATTACTATACCCTTTTATACACATGCGCACACACGCAGTCACATTTCCTCTCACCGCTGATGCTTAGCCCTGACAATGTGCGTAGGTGTATGTCAGAGCAAAGGACAACACTATCACTCTTCGGAATCCGGACTGCAAGCTCACACACACACGCTCACACAAACTGTATTTTTTCTAATTTCCAACCCGAAGGCCAATACAATAACAAACTCAATTCAACGTGAACCATGTGCTTTCCCTACAAGGTCATATCGTTGGGCCTTGTGTGTTTATGTGTCATACAAAGAGCTGTAAGTGTGTCATAATTTTCTGAGTTTATTTATATAACCTTCATATGTGACTCTTTGCATGCGCCCCCTACATTCCCCTGTCTTCCTCAGGAGCACAACATCCCAGTTGACATGGGCTACGCTGTGGCCCCTCATCACTCCGGCGTTTACCCTGTGCATCTGCAGCTGTACGAAGCTTGGAGGCGTGTGTGGAACATACGGGTCACAAGCACCGAGGAGTACCCTCACCTAAAACCCGCCCGCTACCGCAGGGGCTTCATCCACAACAACATAATGGTGAGAGAGAGCACAATGATTGTTAATTGTATAAAGTGAATAATTAATTAAACACGTCAGAGGTGTATTTAACTGCATGTAGAAACAAGCTTATCCACACAATCAATTACATTTATGAAGGCACTTTGTACCTGTGAAAAACAGCTGTTTCTTGCCAATTATATCACTTTTTCTGCTTTGTCCGTTCTGAGGCCAGAAATAGTATTTTTTTAAGCTTTATTTGTGTACAGTTTTGCTTCACAAAATATGTGGCCTGGTTCAAGCAAAACCTGCATTTTATGCCTGAATCTGATAAGTGAGACTTATTTATTCAGTGTCTTGCAGGATTTTTACCCTTTCAACATTTCTTTATGTTTTCTGAGTTTAAAATCACAGACTTCAATATAGTTTATGTGATAGCCCAACAAAAAACTCATATATTGTTGTAAAGTAATAAAAAATTGGTTTGTTTTACAAATACAAATCTAATTTTGGGCCATGTGAATATGCTTTGATCAAAGCCATGCCAGGGCAGCTCTGGTTACACGTTCAGTAACATTCTGCTGCGAGAAGTTCAACTTCTGCCTTGTTCTTAAGTCTTTTGCAAATTTTGACCACTGGCTTCAAAACATTCCCAGAACTTAAATTCCCCCCCCCCCAAAAAAAACATTGTTTTAATTTTCTTTTCTGTATGTCTTTCCTGGGATCAAAACCTGGCCATTTTGTTTAGACTGTGGTCTGTGAGAAGCTCCTTCCTCCTTTCAGGAGTTCTACTGCAATCTGGAGACAAACTTCAAATTCAAAATGTGATTAAAGAAAAGTGAAAACAGACTTAATCAGTATTTATATTGGATTATTTCATACCATTTGTTGTTTAAAAGGCATGGACTCTGACTCCAAAAGTGTTTGAAAATGTGATGGTAGAATGGATTTTAAATCGAGTGTGCTGATCCTATCCCTCATAAGGGAAGAAAAAAAGGAGAGCTTTGATTAACATCAGAGTTGGCCATAAAAAAAAATCCTCTGTAACAGTTTCATTGCAACCAAGCTGTACAGCTGTATTAAAATCATTTCTAAATCAGAGGAAACTTGTAATAATCCACAGATATCTAATAATTAAAGTCATCAAGATTCGTTTCTCATTAACAGTAACCGTGAACACATGTATCACCAGCAGGTCCTCTCCTCTTAAGCTGAAAATGGATAAATAATTAATGCTCCTGAACAGTTGGTTTAACTGTGTCTCAGAACATAAACACTGAAATAAACATTTACATATTTATCAGTAAAAATCTCTTTAAAGTCTTTGATGAGAATGTTAATATCTCTCCGTCAGTGAAGACGCTGAAACTGAAAGCTTTTGGTTCCTTTAACTGAATATTTGTACCAAGATAGGCAGATTTTATCAAGGTATTTCAAAGAAAACTCTGCATTGCAACATTTTTACTCACTTTTTTATGATTTAGTTCCTGTTTCTGCCTTGGAAATGCAGAGAGGATAATAATTATATCAGAAAACTGCAGCGGTTCCTAAAACGTTCCTACATTGGAAATACACTTTAGCGTATCTTCTTTCAAAATTAACCAGTTTACTTTTACGTATATTCCCATCAATTTTAACCAACTTTACTGTCACTGATTAAGAAACACAACATGATGCTGTCAATGCCACATTTCACCATAGACATGGTGTATGCAGGGTGATGCGTAGCGTCAGTTTTTTGACTACAGACAGCGTTCTGAAAAGAGGCTGCGAAGCTGACAGTTTTTCTCATCTGACCAGAGCACTTTCCTGCAAATACTTGCTTTTTGGGTTTTAACATGACAATGTCTGAAAAGGTTAAATAAGTAGAACGCTTTTGCAAGACACTGTAAATATTCATATCAAGCTACCCATAGTATAATATAAATGCAGACATAGAGAGGAGAAAGTGCTCTCACCCAGCCTAGGTTAACATTAGAGAGAAAATCCAGACTAATATTGAAACAATGAATAATACATTTTTGAAGCAGATAAATTAAAGTAGGATCTGTTTTGACAGCTGGTAGTGCTTCTCTGTGTTCTTTCTCTTTTTATAGGAGTGTTTACTTTCTGCCTTTCTGTTGAAACAGGTGTTGAAACTAAACGTAAATTGTGGGTTGATTGTTTCTTGCGGTTCCAAACAAAAAAAAAAAAAAAAAAAAAAATCAATAATGCCACATGTGGTGTGCAACCTCGGTGTTTCTGTCTTTGTTTATAGGTATGGACTTTTTGACCTTCTCTCACAACAGCACGCTTTGCTCTCTTAATTCAATATCCAATGGTTTCCCAGTGCTTGGAGAAAGGGCAATATTTTTTTAGTGAGTTTGTATATTTGAATATAGCAGAATATGTGTCATAAACTGAATGCATATCAATGAGACGTTTTAAATTATTTTTAACTAACCATCAATCATCGCTTAAGACAGCATTAGAATAAAACTTTTGTAAGCCATTTCGAATAGACACGTTCGTAATCAGTGTGCCCGCTCGCTCCTCCTCCTTCTTTTTATTCACTTGTCACTCAAACTCTTTTTGAGTCTGCCAACTGTTTTTTTTATAGACAAAAGAGCCAATCACATCTGGCACCTTAATTATCAGCACGTTTTTTTTTTTGTTTGTTTTTTTTTTGCCATATTTGGCTCTTGAGCAAACAATATAAAGAGACGGCTATATCAATTTTCCAATTAGTCCAGCTTTTATTTCTTTGATGTCTTGTCACAGTGCTGAAAAAGACAGCCATTTAATCCTACATCTTTTCAGCATGATGACAAGCAGGCCTTTTGACAGGCTGTTAGATATTATTATGCATTTTTAATCAAGGGGTATTGAAAAGCATCTGTGACTCAATGAATTCAATCAAATAGCAACTTACTGAAGACAGTTTATATAAAAAAGGATCAACTGAAAAATAAACCAAGAAAAATTAAATAAAACTACTCTGATATTTACCTCAATTTAATACAGATTGTGGACACATTGTATTTCACACCCTAATATCAATTTTAATAACTGAATTATATGTAAATCAGGCTCCCTTCACTACAATTGATTTCTTTGGTTTAAAGGAAATAAAACAATCTGACAGGAAGTTGCTGAGCCCGCTTCTTGCCATTTTTCTAACACACACAGTTGGTTTCCACCGTTGTGGTAATCAACAGTTGTGGTAACCAACTGCGCCTTTTGGGCCCCAAACCCAGACTCCATAAGAAGAAGTAGCAATTCTTTAGGTTTAGGACTAACTGTGCATTGAGTTTAGATTAAGTTTAGGATCAGGTATGTCCTGGTTGTGATTGGTTTAGTGTAAGAATTAGACTTAGGTTATAGAAATGATTAAGAAATGAATGGCAGTCAGTGTAAACTCCTGGTGAAGATAGAAATACGTGTGTGTGTCTGTCTGTATATGTGTCGGTGCCTAAGTATGAAAATTAGATTGAGAAAATGACTTTAGTGATGCTTCTCAGTTTTGTTTTCTAACAGCAGCTGCTGTGGAGTGATGAGAGTAGAAAAACAAATGTTTTTACAAACCTTGTTAAAACAAAGGTTACTAAATTTCTTCAACATATCACAAAATATAAATGGTAGGCTAGTAAAAAGAAGAAAGAAACAGAATATAATTACATAAATGAATAAGAATAGGTAAGGAAAGGGAAAAAAGCAACATAAAATACAGTGTGATGCACTAAATATTATGTTTGCAGAATCAGAGTGGAGACTGGTGTACAGGAAAGTGGCTTCAGCTGCTTTTTAAAAAGAGTCAATAGTAACTATAGAGAAAATAGAGAAAGAGGATGCGTTCCTGACTTGAAAGATTGATCTACACAGGTTTAACAGGGAGTGTGTGGAACCATCAGCATTATGGCCTCAAGATGTAAAAAGCCCCAAGGAAGAGCTATGTCTACAATCCATAAAACTCAGTCTAAAATTAGTTTGTTAAAACTGGTTAGAAAAAAAACTCTTACAGTAGTCCAGGTAAGTTGAGCTAAAAAGAAGAGGAATCGTGAAAAAAAATTTTTGATAATTTTTTTAATGAACTTATCAAAAGCTTTTTCATGAACGGCCCTTATCTTCCTGCCCTCCTGGAAGATAACTTTGAGACAGGCCTGTTTACATGACAACATCAGGACAGTAAAACACAAAGGTTCTGCTGCGTTTTGGCCTCTTATTTATACTTTAACTCACAGGTCAAAAACGCAAAGGTTTGACAATGAGCAGCACAGTGAAACCTTTTAGAATTGCAAAATGATCAAAATGTTGCAAAATGTAAATGCAAACCGAAAACATTTTAAGTATGACGTCAGTCCCGTCATCTTGCGCTTGGTGTAACTCTGTGTTCTGTCTTTGCTGCTGTGCTCTTCAGATTACTTAGGATCTTAAAGCAAAATCTTCTTTAACATGCATTTATGCCATTTATCCCAACAGCAGAATGCATAAAAAGGTTACAAAACAGAAAATCCTCCAAATTTCACTGCTTCCTACGCCTTGTTTATTTTTATTTTTTTTCTTTGAATACACAATGGAACATGTTTTTGGAAACGTGATGTAAACAGAACCTTATAACAATAAAAACTGATCTGAATAAACCTTTAGAAATTGCTTTAAAGTGAATTTGGGCTTATTTATGACATGATGACAGATATAGTGTTGTTACAGAAAGAATTTTAAAAAATCTAACAATTCATCCTCGAGGAATCCCACAAGAGAAAGTGTTTTTTCTAATGTGACTTGATTCAAATAGCCATTGAAAGATTTCTCAGAAAGATGCAAAGAAAACCATTTTAAAACAAAGCTAGTATCCAGTAATGTTTTTGCTTTTCTCAAGAGTTTTACATTTGGAAAAGATTGCATAAAAACTCCTCCGAGTGAGGATACATATACACAATAACTCAATTTTATGAGGACAAAAGGTTATCTAACACACTATATCAATAGGTACTCTACTATCTAGAGAAAAATAACAATATAAATTAAAAAGTCAATATGCTCTCCAGGCTTTTCTCTCAGATTTTGATCGTTCACAGCCTCCTACCCTCCTAAAAGATAACTTTGAGACATCAACAGCACCCTACCCACTTTCCTCACCTTTCACATTTTTCACGCCCAATTTTCCCAGCTATTCCTACCCATTAATCTCTTTCTCCTCCCCTGCGTGCTCCATCTTCGTTTGCTCAGAGGAGGACAGGAAGTTGTCTTAAGGCGGTAAAATTGGTGTTTGTGCGTCTCTGTCAGCAGATTGAGAGCCACCCACTGGACCTACAGTATCAGAACAAATCAGACTGAGATATGGAGCTGTGCTGTGTGTGTGTGTGTGTGCACGTATGTGTATTTCTTTTTAAAATGTATTATATCAGTTTGAGCTATGGCTCTGTGGATAATTGGTTTGGTGAAATAGTGCTGAGTGTCTGTGGCAATGGTGGCCTTCTCTCATATGTGTGTGTATGCGTGTGTTTGTGCGTGAGTCTGCAGTATTTTATAGATAAACCAATATCTGCGCTTCCAGCCTTTACTCTATTTCACACGGAGAAGTGCTCCACAAGGAGTTTGCCATAAAGATGTTTGTCTCTTTTCTTTTTGTCCCTTCTTTTTTATTAATTAACTAATAAAAACGCTTTTAATTCACAAGCTGCCAAATCCTTCTAACAAGCACCCTACTGCTTCTTTATAGTTGTTTTGATCTGCATTACTTTCAACAGTGTACTTTATAATTAATTCCATTTGAATGACGACTGCAACCAGCAATGCGTCTGCAAATGTTTGTCAAATACTGCTGCTTTGATGATCTAAAGTAGAAAAACTAATATTAGTATTAATGTCAAGGTAATGTCAAATTAGCTTTCAAGTGTGATAAGACCTATCTTTGACTTTTTTTTTGCATTGGTAGGGTGTAGTATGCAGCTCACGTAGGGTATGGCGTATGGATGTTTTTTATTGCCCTGGGAGAAATCTAGTCCTTCCTGAGCTGGGATTAAAAGCAATGTGCTCTCATCTCCTTTGGTAAACAGCAAGTCACCTAAACATCATACAAGTGTAGATGAGGAATGGGTAGAACCAGTGTAACAGCATACCGTTAAAGTTTTAACTCATGAAAAGAGATTGCACTTGTGCTGTATTTATTCTATTTGTTCCTTCTGTGAATTTATCCAGGGCTCCAGATACACGATTCTACTGCATTCTAGTTTGTGCTTTTGCAAAAACACAACTCCTCTAAGCTAATACCTAATTCCTCTCTCAATAAATCTTTTGGACACAGTCTGGATACATACTGTATGTTTTTTTAACCTTAAATGTTTGAGCAACATTCAAGCCTGTTATTTATGAACAATTGTGTGTGGTTGTACTTATTTTAAAAAATATGAAATTGCCACTGTTGGCCTTAATTTGCATCTTTATTCGTGCTGAAATTTCACAGCTCATCACAGGGGATCAGTTTCTATTATTTAAAACATGTTTCTCTACTTTACTTCTTGTTCTTTTGGGCCTTATTTCATCCTCAGTAATGTTAGCATTCTCCTTGGGCCATCTTGAATCACCACTGCTGTCATGTAATGTTTATATCAAGACAAAATGACCAACTATAGGAATTCAGATTGTTTAGATCTCACTGCTTTGAGTATTTTAGGAAATAATACATTAATGCATTGAATCCTCATGCAGACAGTATGATGCATTTTCATATGAAGATCACAGAAACAGTCTAACCTTACTCTCTGAAATATTTTTGCCATTCTTTTATAACTACAATGGGTTTGATTTTATGACAAAGCCAGTTTTTGTGGCTCCTACTTTGCTTTTAGCTGTGACTAGGTTGGAGCACCACCTGAGTGGAGCAGCTGGAATTTTATGCTAAAATGTCAGAGTGCTTGAAGTGGCAGACTAAGGCAACAAACCTTCATTGACCGCACGCCGCAAGCTGCAGAGATTACAGAGTTGACAAGGTGACAAGTCTTTATTCACATTTTCCAAGCATTAATACATATTGAACTTTTTTTCTCACTGAAATCAAAAGCCAGATGTTATTAGGTTTTAGAGGCTTCTTGTCCAAAATGACCTCTTTGTCATAACTTCCATGTTGGCTGGCGATTTTAGGGAAAGCAAAGGTAGAACCAATAACAGTTAATAAAGGCTTCTGCGGATTAGGTGGCAGCAAGTCAGCATGCTCACTGCCAAGATCCCGAAACTGGACTACCTAAATGAAAGTGAGCCATTGTTAAATGCACTACTGCCATATGCTGTATCAAACAAATTACTGGAATTTCCCCAATACATTCTGCTGTTTTTTACATTACAGAACAACCATTAATTCAAGCAATGCGTCATATATTCATGTATCATTCAATCATTTCACCTGTACGTCTACTATCTTGTGCTTTCGTTGTTAATATTGTTACTTTTCATTTTGTATTTAGCTGCAGGTTTCCACAAAGCGGCAGTTTGAACTGCAAACAGTTTAATCATGTTGGTTTTTGTCATACTTAAGGACTTAAGGGGAGTTTTTTGACACATTAGGGTGTTTTTACAGTTCCCGTGGATTGCTGATGTAAATGTGAACACCAGTGTAGCGTAAGCATAAAGCTTCCAGTGGTTCTCAAAGGGGTCATAAGAATAACATAACAAGGACTCATAAAACTGCATGATGTCACTTAGAAAGTGTTGAGTATGAAAATGAAAATCTGGCAGCCTGTATATGTAGTGATACGTGACCTTTCCAGTGCTTTCCCTGTCTACTGTTTAATTTCATAGGAAATTAGGACTGAATTAGCTATACAAGCGAAAATCAAATTGATGTTTTCGCAGAACAATTTGTATTGTAACAATAAAATGCTTGCTCAGATAAGCAAGGCTTACACAGAAAGAAAATACATAATAAAATTATATTGCATTTTTCTCATACAAATACTAGTGATCGTTTCAAGTAGTCTACTGCCTTGGAGGGTAGAAAATCAGAAAGTACTTGGGAGGGGACCTGTTGCCGGAGCAATGAGTTACTCTTCTATCAATAATGTCTTTAACAGCACAGCTTTAGTCTCTATGGTAACTATCTGTCTTACTGATTAATGGATGACAGTTGTCTCCACATTTTTTACTACAGTGTTGTCAGTTTATGGGTAAAGTGCTTGTGTGGTGTATTCAATAATTAGAAAAATCTTTCTTTTCTCACCAGTGTGTCTCCTGTCAGATCCAATGAAGCTGAAAATTGGTTGATTCTGGTTAACATCAGATTTGTTTGGAAATTTATTCTGTGACGCTAATTCATCTATCCAGATTCAGATAATGTAGTTGTAAAAACCATAATGAAGTACATGCTTGTGAAAAAAATAAATTTTCAAAGGGATGAATATAAACAGAAAAAGGCAATGGTGTAAAAAAGATTCTGAGTGGAAAAATAATTCCAGAATTATGGAGATTATTTAAGATATTTTTCCAAATCTGGATAAGGATGGAAAAAGAAAACTAAATGTGAAAAAATGCTTGATCTTCCACTCTGTGTCCGCCCCCACTATCTGCATATTCCATCCATTGTGCGAAAATGTAAATATCTGGGGCACATGAAGACAAAAATTAACTCTTTCTAGAGCAAAAGAGGTTAATGTAAATGCATTTTTGGTATTTTCAAATCATATTTGTTTACTTAATTTGTACACGTTAACTTCACTTTGCTTGAGTCCATCTTCTTTAATTCATCAGAGTTTATTTTGTAAATTGGAAACGCAGTAATAGCTCCTCCTTTCACTACCACTCTGTGTGTCCAGGTGCTGCCTCGTCAGACGTGTGGCTTGTTTACTCACACCATCTACTATAAGGAGTATCCTGGTGGACCCAAGGAACTGGACAAAAGCATTCGTGGGGGAGAGCTGTTTCTAACTGTGCTACTCAACCCTGTGAGTCAGCCAAAGCTTGCGCAGCCAAACACAAGCACTCACACACACAGACTGATAAACATTTTTACTTTTATTTTAGCCTTGAAGAAGCACCAGAAAGCTTTACTCCTTTAACTATAGCTGTAACTTCCTTCAGTTTTGATCAGTAAAAATTTTTGGCATTATTAATCTGTCTGCCTCTTTTGCTGTCATGGGCAGCGTCTCATTCTTGGAGATGTTTATATCTCCACTTTAAATTAGGTTTCTCCACTGGGGGGTTGCTGTCACATAGATCCGTGCACATACACATGCAGGTTTTCCACCTCTCACTTACCCCTGCTGTGTATGTCAGCTCAACTTGACTCTGCTTTGAATTAAGGAACAGAATTAGGTTTTGGGTGGGAGTTTAAAAAAAAAAAAGTCATCCACACGTGCACGCCTGCATGGGCGCACTCGCACACACGGCTCAAGGCTGGATATTCAAAGAAAGTGTCCCCCTAAACATTATCTTTCACTGTCTGTGTTTCTTTCTCTGCCTTAAACCACACATGTGCAGATGCACAAACACACAAAGATGCTCATAGAGCGGCAGTAAGCTGTATTGAAGTGTCAGGTAAGGGAGTGCTGAACCAGAGGAGCTGTCAGAACTCACCCAACATCACAGAGTCAAGTGCAGCTCCCTACAACACCCCAGTCTGGCTCTTTCTTCCATCTCTGCACCAATTTGTATCTCTCTTTCTTTTTGTTTTCCAGCTATTTTTTTCCCTTTGTTTCTTCTCTGTCTTTTTTGGTCACATTTTTATGATGCTTTTTTCTTTATTGCTGTCTCATTATTTTCCTTACTTTCTCAAGTCTGCCTCTTTCTTGTATTGTTTAAAGTTTTTATTTACTAAGTATTATTTTTTTCCCGATTTGTTCTTTCTCTCCCTGCACTCCATTTCTCTGTGTGTAAGTGAATCCCCTTTTTCTTCTTCTGAGAAGAAGCTCTTCTGTGTTTAGAAAGATCCTAATAGATACTGGCAGAAAAATGCTTGCGTTTTCCTGCTTACTCGATGAAGAAAAGAGAAATTACTTTTTTTATCCAGCTCTAACGAATTCCCTAATTGCTTTGTATCATGCAGCTCCCACCTTGGACAAAGGATCTCTAGAAGACAAAGAGGTTTCACATCTCTCCCAGCAGCAATGACAAGTTTCTAATAATACATAGAAAAAATGTAATCAAAGCTGAAAAAAATGAAAGAAGAGTTATCTATGTTTTTCTAGTCAGCAAAAGCATGGATAGTGAGGTTAGTTGTAATGCATTGTTAGGCTAAGAGAGGTGTGTAAGCACAAGCCAAGCTGTCTTAAGACGCAGTGCTTTGTAAAAATTAAAGAATATCATTTTGTAGACTGCAGCCACCCGAAGGGATGTAACAATGCACAAAAAATATGTTTTGGGATGTTTTCAGATACCTTGGGTCAAGAGAAAGAAATAAAAAGAAGGTTTAAAAGTTTAAATCAATATGGAGTTCTGTACCTGTCGTGTGCGCTTGATATTTGGTGTCTGGTTTTTAGATTATTGTTGTGCCATTAGAAATAAGATTGAAAAATGTGTTTGATGGAAGCAAAAAAATAATCTATGTAAAAAATGATGGTTGCTGTGGTACTGGTACCTTCTTAAGGTAGTATAGTATAGTATAGTATAGTATAGTATAGTATAGTATAGTATAGTATAGTATAGTATAGTATAGGCTGAGACAGTATAAGGTAAAAATAGAATGAAACAAATGCTTTGCTGTAGCTTGGCTTGTTTTACTGCTTTTAAGACAAAGATGCAACTAGTGCTTTATTTAATTTACATTGTTGTCTTAGCTAGAGCTAAAAAATAAATAAATAAATAAATAAACTTCAGTGAAAGATTTACATCCCTGTTTGCTAGACTTGTCCCTCTCACATTTCTAATCTATTGTCCTTCTCCCTCAGAGCGAAAACAAATGACACTAAGAGACACTTTTGTATCATCAATAAAACCGCTAATAAACAGCAGTAATTTGTTCCCCCTAAATGAGAGCTGTCTGCCCTGACTGAAACACATGCACAGTTCATACATGCAGGTGCAAAGATGATTCATGTTTGTGTCTCAGTGCAGTGTTTCAATTTGCAGACACAAAAGCTTAATTAGTGTGCGCACTTTGTGCCTAATCAATAGTGCGCTGTGGCTCGTTGCTTAAGTCCCCCTGGGTGTTTCCTTTTGTTTGATGATCTGCCCGTCGGTAACAGTGCCACATCCTGTCGAATGACTCGAAATCACTTTTGGCATTTGTGGCAGTTTGCCACAGACAGCGACCAAAAGTATGTGAATGTGTTTGCATGTGTGATTGCGTGGCTGTGAAGGTGATCATGCAGCACGGTCACGGAGCTCGGCTCTTACGTACAGTACACAGTACACTCGACAATCGATTGGATTCTGCAAATAGCCAAAAGGGCACAAGTCATTCCCCGATAAATGGTCAAAGAGATGTTGAGAAAGGAGAGGAGAGCGAGAGGAGATGGGGAGCGGTGGGAGAGGCGGGGGGAGCCGGGTGAGAAGGTGGCAGACAGATTGAGATTTAATTTTCAGGTCACGGCATCTTGTGTCACTTGAGAATCCAGACACATACAGAGAGGAAATGATGCACATATAGCCCCCCAACACACACACACAAACACACAATAGAAAATATTGTTGTGGACTCAAAGCACCAAGTATGTGTGTATTTTAGAAATATCTGTGTATAGCTGGCATAAGCAGAGCTTTAGACATATATCAGGTCTGACATTTAGCTCCGCTTAGCTCTACCACTAAGCTTATTAGCTGAAGACCAAATATCAGCACAATCTCCCCTTCTCCTGTGTTTTAGCCACTTCTCACCCTCAACGTACTGTACTGATATTGTCAGTTCTTTGGTTGTCTTCTCTTTCTTTCCCATTCTCTTCTCCTCTTTTCATCTCAGCAATTCTCAACCTCTGCATGTTGACTTTGCTCACACGTGTGAATCTTTCCACACCCCTTTTTGTCTCATTTCCACTTCTTCCCTCTTGTTCTCAGGAGTCCCGCTGATCGCAACTGAAGGCTTTGGCATCTCATCAACACTTACAAGCTCGCTCAAAAACAAAGGCGCACACAGTAAACTACAACACAAACTGGGAAGACATTAGTAAGCGACAGAAAAGCAGTGAAAGCTGATCTAACTGAAAGGGACAGTAGTTGTTGACAGAAACAGACAGAATACATTTCACTAAGATCATTTGCTGTACTTACGCGCCACTTTCAGTTATCTGCTGGTGTAACAAACAGACTGAGATGAACTGTGAGAGGAAAAGAGAAAATGGCACTGCAGGGTTAAGAACATATGGGACAATCACTGAAAATGAGGCAGAATGGGGGAGGGGTGTTGGGATAAGCAGTTATCTTTTTTGAAGCAATAACAATTCAATCAGGGTGAAATATATGCAGAACTAAGTGGTCAGTAATAGGAGACGGGCCTCTGCTGCTTAAATGAACAAGAGGTGACAGCGGCAGTCAGAAGGCAATCGGACCCACACAAGAGTGCAAAAGTTACTCAACAGGACAGTTTGAGTTCAGATTCGATGACATTCTGACCAAAAACTGAAAACTTTCTCTCCCATTTCTGTTTGAACTGAACAGAGAAATAAAAAAAAAAAATAAAGCTCAACCTTATTAATGACTTTCATGTTTTTGAAGGAAAGTGCATAAATAAATAAAAACCAAGTCAATATTTGTAAATCAGTCAAAATATCTAACTCGACCTGGCCTGAGCCCATAGACATTGTGTCTGAGCCCGAGCTGATGTGACTAACTGTAATTAGAGGTTCGACCCCGAAGTAAACCCGATACATTATTTTAATGAAGGTTTTACTGCTTTTGTTTTTATACCACCATTTGAATAAATAGTGTAATCCCAGGGGGGAATCAAGTGCAAATCTTCTGGCATGTGTGATTGATAGCAGCAGATCAGGTCAGTGCCAGCTTGTTACAGCCCAATAAACTTCTGCACTTACTTCCTTTTTTTTTTCTTTCTTCATCAAGTTAAACTATTTACTCCTCTTGTTTAGACTATGATAAGTAGATTACTACAATTTTATATTGTGCATTTTTTATTTATTTATTTATTTATTTTTTTTCTGTGCCAGATATATTCTTATTCAGAACGTACTACAGAAGCTTGAGCCCGACCCGACCATCAGTCATATAATTTTGGTCTGGTCCAGGTTCTAGTTATACATCTGAACTTTACAAAAAAGTTACTGAAGTCAGAGACTTCCAGTATATGAGGGAGATACATGATTTGTTTCTGTAGAGCTGCACTAATAATTTGGAGATTAAATGTTTCACAGTTATGTGTAGAACAGAATTTACAAATGTTTTATTTATTTATTTATTTTTTTGACCTTTGGTCTTGCAATTTTGCAATTATTGCCCATTCTTACTGACAGAATTGGCATGGGAATTGACCTCAGGTCTGTCCACAAAGACGGAACTGAGAGGAGGGGTTTCGGTTGGCCAAAAATATGGATTTTGTCCATATTTTTGGACACAAGATTTATGATGCAACCCTGGCTTGCATATTGCATGAGTATCAGGACAAAGGGTGTAAAATTAACACTGTTCTATTGCACCAGGATAGAGGTTTTTCACCATAATGGCATGGCTTTGTTCCGTTTTTTATTATATTTAAACATTCCTTGACCTTGTCGGGATGGAAGTTCAAAGCTCTGTGCACAGTTTTGAGTGTCCCAGGTCAAATAATTATTACCTGAACTTATCAGAAAATAAGTCAAATTCTCTTGCCTTGTCAACCTCTTGCCTTATGCACAATGAGAGGAGTACATCTTTGTTATTGCAAAGTGTCTGCATAACCCAGCATGCATTTAAAGGGGCATTTGGGTCTCTACTGCTTCTAGAAACAGTCCAGGCGCTTAATAAAAACATCCAGCTGTTTTCTGGAAATAAATTCAAGTTTTTTGGCCATTTCAAAACTTCACAAATATAACATCACAAATCAGTGATGGTGTACAGCTCTTCACTTAGGAACCCAAGGAGAGCTGGTCAAGAAGACAAATGTTCTGTTGTCACTTACCATCCAAAAACCACTTGCTGGCTCCTTGGTGGTTGTGCAGGAGGCTCCGATTCTGCTTCTGGCTCTGACTCATAGTCAAAAGATGTACCATTGTACAATTGTGCATCTGTTTGTAGGTATTTTGATGTGTAAAAAGCACAAGTGTAACATTTAGTTGGGGGAACTTCCAGCAGTGGCTTATTTGGATCTAAAGTGAAGAGAGGCCCTAAGACAGACCACAATAGGCAGAACCGACCAGGTGAAATCTCATAATTTCAGCAAAAAATATTTATTGAACATGATTTGTATAGTCCATATACCTATCCTAAATGGTTCAAGGAAAAATGATAGGTCCCCTTTAATTAACATTATCAATTAACAGTGCTTCGACACTGTTCAAATTTGTGTTATTTGCTGAGTATAATAAACCTATGACTGCTTTCATCGGTTCTTGATCTGGAACCAGACAAGCTGACAGACAGTCAAAAGGGAAGATGGACGAACAGATTCAAACAAGAATCAAGTAATAACTTCCAAAACGCAATCATATTAAGGGAGATTGGAATATGTCACAAACTCAAATACAAGAACACATGTTCTTCTAATCCTGCAAGACACGCTAACTGTCTGCCTGAGTTTCTGCATGCTTGTGCGTGTTCTTGCATGCATGTCCTTTGAAGAACATCACTCCATGTCAGGCTGACATGTTTCATTAGGGCATCTAGGTCAGCACGAGAACTGGAAGAGGAGTGGAAAGAAAAAAAAAAAAAAACATAAAGTGACTTTTTGGAGCAGAGTAGAAAGTGAGAGTTAGACATCAAACTGATGAAAGAAGCAGAGGGAAATAGAGCTGCATAGTAGCAATGAGAAGAAAAGATGAGGAGTAAAGATTAAAAGTGATAGGCTGAGAGGTTGTATTTATATATTTCGAAACACTGCCAGTCCCGGCAAGATTTGAGTCCAGTTCTATTTTGAACTAGTTTCCTTTTATTAAAGGCCCATATGGGACCCAAAGCAATTCAGTGCTCAAGAAACACAGAGAAAAGGTTTGGATGGTTCAGTTAATTGAATTCTTAGCCACAGCACGTTCTTCCACCGGGGGGCTTGGAGTTTTTACCTCAATGGGAGATTAACACCCTCTCAAGTGGGTTTTTACTTTTTTCTTTTTTAATTTAGACTTACCTGCCAAGGTTATTTTGTTTTTGTCACCTCCCCCATTTCCTCTCTCTTTTCTTCTGTTTTTTCCCCCCTTTTCTGCAGCTCTTCAATTACAAACACAAGTCATCCCCTCTTTCCCCCTTTGTTTAATTTGGCTGCCACCGCTCAGGCCTCATAATGAATGTTTCCATGTGCTGCCATACCCAGACCTCTCTTTCTCCCTCTCTCTTTCTCCCTCTCTTTGTCCTAACTGTATGCACCTGCAAAACACCCCACACACAACTACACACAGTAACCTGTTTCCACACAGCCTGCAGAGTCAGACATCATAGGCTATTGAGGGATTTGAAGGGGACATAAATCACTTTTTGATCACCGTGTTTCCTTTCCAAAAAAGGCACGGAACAAAAATGGATACTTTTTTTTTTTATCTACTCTGCTCAGATTTCTTCTATATGCCACACACTTTGGATCCCCTCCAGTCCACTTTTACTGGAGGGTGCTGCTAAATATTATGTCTTCATTATAATTTGAAGACATTCCTACTGAGTTGTTTCTGAAAGCTTTGAAGGAGGAGATCTCAGGTTTTTGATAGTGAATTTTATTGGAGATGAGGGCCAAGTGGACCGTTTTCTCTCCTGGTGTATTTATCAAATGTTCCTGTCAGAGTGCTTGGCGATACTCTGACAGTGGCTCCACAATCCTGCTCTTACATCAGCTACATTGACACAATCCTGGTGGAAGCCAGAATGCTGCACTGCTCATTTGCCCAAAATCCATAAGAACGGCTGTAGCAGATCCAAAAAGTGCTGTGGCATACATCAATGCACAAATGCATAAACATTTGTGCTAACATGTTCTTCCGCTTCGACACTGTTCAAATCTGCTCTTTTTCCCTCGAAAAACAGAGTCTGTATACATGCATCAGCACACCCTCCTGCTGGTTCTCACTCTCTCACATGCTGACACGTGTTCCTTCCATCAGTGTGCAGTGTACCCAACAACTTTCCAGGTCAGCCGGACGCTGATCTATCAAGCTCCGACAGCGTGTCTCTCTACATTTACAGAAAATCTGTGCTGCTAGAGAGTCACAGCCTCTTTTATCAGCAGAAAATTTACGGCATAGACTTACTGTATAGAATTCGATTCACAATTTTAAAGTAATATTTTATTTTGATTTGTCACACAGAAGGATATATTTCAGTTTTTCACTTCAACAAGGAGTTGATTGGCTGATTGGCTCTACAAAACGGGGGAACTGTAATTTTCCCCATGTTGCATTGCTGACTTTATTTACATTTGGACATGACTGACCCTATCTAATACATTATTTTAAACAAAATAATACAACATAGTTCACTTTAACTAGGATTAACAAAAATTAAATGAAAAATTGATGGGATATACCCCAAAGTGAGACTAGCATGTGTATCTGTTTGGAGGAGAGAGTGGATGCTTTTTAAGATGAAGAACATTAAAGACTGAAACACCATAACTCAAGCGAATCCAGACACCATCATTAGATCCAACAAATAATTCATATCTTAATGGCTGATGGTAACGTTTTATCTAAAGTTGTTTGCATAACTCTGTGAACAAAAAGGAGTACATCACAAGTTTATGTGTGTGTGTGTGCGCGTGTGTCTGTGTGCATTTGTCTGTAACAGCTATCTTAGCTTGTCTCTTTGATCAGCCTATAAAAGCAGTGAAGCGTGGACAGATAGCCTGGACCGGCACACCATTGCTCCTCCGTTCGCTTTGAGTGTCTCCTTCCTCCTCACACACATTAACCACCACAAACACACTCTGACACACTGTCCCGCGTGTATTCGCATCTCTCCCATCTCCCGGTGCCTCCGAGGAGTATCGTGCTGCGTCCTCAGCTTTATCTACCAGGAGCAGTGAATGCATCAGTCTCATTTTATCTGTTTACCTTTTATTTTTGCACTCCAAACTGTGTACGTTGTGCTGAAACTTAATGTGAGATTTCACCTAACAAAAAGCACCTGATAGGAGATGTGGATTCTTGGAGGACAGCTGAAGTGCTCTGCATCCATACACCCAAACTCACATACATGGAAGTAATCTGTTTTGTTGAGGTTAAAGTGGTAAATGTGAAGACTTAGGAATTGGACTGATATAAGGTTGTATAATGATAAAGGAGTTGTTATAGATGTAATAGTTTCCCTACCTATAACAAGGATTGCCACTCTTATTGGGTGAGATTGAAGTTTTTCCTTTGTCAGTGATTCTGAAAAGATAAGTGTCACTACAAATAATAAAAGTGCCTGCTCTTTTACCAAAGCATTTTTTATACACTGCTTCTTGTAATTGGGCATTTTTAAGTCGGTGGCACTCGGAGGATTCTCTCTGCAGATGCATGGCTTTTCATGTTCAAGAAAAAGTAAAAATATAACAATGACATTAATCTTCATAAATATACCATGAAGAATTAACAGTGCAGCCTATCAGATTGTTTTCATGGTATTATTGAGCAAAACTTACTTTGTAGCAGTTGTTTTATAATAAAAAAAATAATAGTTGTCAAATTTGCCAGTAGCAGATGGTGTTATATCACAGTTCCTTTGTAGAAAAGGGAATAAATCCTCAAAGAAATGGATGGTTCACAGCTGGTCAGACATCCCATCAGTTTTTACCCCTTAAAAAAAGTCAGACTGAAAGTATTTATAGCCATGGGACACACACTACATTAGGAGATAATTAAATCTTTGGACCTTCATAAAAGGGCAAACTGAGCATTTGCATATATGTTGATACTATGTAGTTATTAAACATAATGAAAAAAATTAGGAGCAATCTGGCACAGTCATGAACATGATGCTAAAGCTGTTTGTTTTACTTTGACACAGAAATGCAAGTCAGATATGCAATGGTGTGGCAATGTAATAGAAGATTTACTGAATTATTCATAAAAACATTACAGTATCCCAATTCCAAAAACTCTGAACTACCTCTTTGACTTTGTTATACTTTCTGTTTCTTTTTCCTCTCCAGATCAGCATATTCATGACCCACCTCTCCAACTACGGTAACGATCGACTGGGTCTCTACACGTTTGTTCACCTGGCGTCCTTCCTTCGCTCTTGGACCAACCTGAAGCTCCACACCCTCCCGCCTCTTCAGCTCGCGCACAAATACTTTCAGCTTTTTCCTGAACAAAGGAACCCGCTCTGGCAGGTGTGTTTGCATGGGTACATGCCACACACGTATGGGCTTGCGTTCTATGTATCTGCTCTGTGTTTGATTTTGTTACTGAAAAAATATTCTTTTGTATTAAAATTTGTGAAGACATCATGCAATATTCTGATGCACGGAGAACAAAAAAGAATAGATAAAATAGATGGTACTTATTGTTTTTTTTATTGTCCTTTTTGATGCAGGGATCCATTAAGTTTATTGCAGAAAACTAAAGTCTGAATCTGTTACTGCATTCTGACTCCTTTGTGGAAATGTTTGAGGAGGCATTTACACCTTATATGGATTTGTGCCGTGTTCAAAGCCAGAAAGGGCTCAGCAGACTATTCATCCTTCTGTTATATATCACTCTGTTCTCTATCTCCTCACTGAGGCGGATTACTTGGCATATTTGTTCTCTTTATGTTTAACATCTAATCACTCTTTTTCTGCACCGTTTTGTAGAACCCGTGTGATGACAAACGGCACAAAGACATCTGGTCTAAGGAGAAAACATGTGACAGATTGCCTAAATTCATGGTGGTCGGCCCACAGAAAACAGGTAAGATGAAGATATGCCAACAATCAGACATGCACATGTAACACAGCGTCTTCTCCTGTGTGCACAGGTGTCTGCAGCAAAGCCTTTTCATATAATCCCCCATGCTCCTTTACCTCTGTCAGAGGGAGACAAAGGAGGAGGCTCCTTCCTCTTTTCTTCCACCCACATGCTTTCTCCTTTATACGCACAGTGGTACCAGTGTCTCTGTCTTTCTTTTGCTGTGACTCCTTCAAAGAGACTGAAATAGAGGAGCTTATTAAAAATGTGTGTAAATTCTGGATGGAGGGCAGGAAAGGGACTTTCTTAGATAAGACTTGAATTCATCCAAAGGAGGTGAAATCAAAAATTGGAGTAGGTGAAGCATTTATAAGGTTTGTGTTATTTGTGCATATCGTTTGTATATAGATATAGATACATACATACATTCACATATATTTCTCTATATCTCTCTATCTCTCGCTCTCTCGCTCTCTATATATAAAAAATTTTTAAAAAAAAATTCCCTTCTCACCCACCACGGGTGGTTCTTATCCTCTGAGCTCGGGTCCTCTACCAGAGGCCTGGGAGCTTGAGGGTCCTGCGCAGTATCTTGGCTGTGCCAAGGACTGCACATTTCTGGACTGAGATGTCTGATGTTGTTCCTGGGATCTGTTGTAGCCACTGCTCCAGTTTGGGGGTTACTGCCCCGAGGGCCCCGATGACCACAGGCACCACTGTGGTCTTCACCTTCCAGGCCCTCTCCAGTTCTTCCCTGAGGCCCTGGTATTTCTCCAGTTTCTCGTGCTCCTTTTTCCTGATGTTGCAATGACTTGGTATTGCTACATCTACCACAACGGCTTTCCTCTGTTGTTTATCCACTACGACAATGTCTGGTTGGTTCGCCATTACCATTTTGTCTGTCTGGATCTGGAAGTCCCACAGGATCTTAGCTCTGGCGTTCTGCACCACCTTTGGGGGTGTTTCCCACTTTGATCTCGGGGTTTCCAGTCCATATTCTGCACAGACGTTTCTGTACACTATGCCTGCCACTTGGTTATGTCGTTCCATGTATGCTTTCCCTGCCAGTATCTGCTGTGCGTTTCATGCCTATGAAGTGCTGCATGTGCCATGATATAATTAAAATAGGTGACACATACTGTGGTAAACAAAAAGACCTGTGGAGAATTACAAAACCTTGGTTTACTGAAGCACATCTACATGCACAATACAATTAGCACCCTGTATACATTCAGTTGATTTCTAGAATTTAAATAAGGGGATTTTTTTTCTCAGTAGGAGGTGAAGAGGTGAGGAATAAACAGTAATTACCTGGGCGATAATCTCCCACGAGAGGTCAGTGTAACGACATCAGCAACCTAACAACAATTAGATTACTATAAATCCCCGTTTCATCACAGGCGAAGCAGGTGAAAAAAAGAGCTGCAGAGGGTGAGACAGAGGGCAGGACCGTGTCCCCCTCTGCTGATTGGTGTCAAATGCTTTTGAATCATGTGGAAGGAAAGGACTATGATCTTTCTGCACACAGACACACAAGAACTTCCTCTGTGAATTCTCTGCAACATATAAAACTCGAAACGGAAGAAAAAAAAATCTTCCAGTATGGCTCAGTAGACGACACCTCTCACACACAAACATACACTTTCTCACACGCACAAACTCACACTCTGCAGAGCCAAACTAACGAGCCAGTTATGAATTATGCCCTTTCTTCCAGGAACAACGGCACTTTATCTCTTCCTGCTCATGCATCCCTCCATCTCCAGTAACTTCCCCAGTCCAAAGACATACGAGGAGGTCCAGTTCTTTAACACCAACAACTACCACAAAGGAATCGACTGGTGAGTGCCCACGCGCAATACCACACACACTTCTCACCTTCTTTCATTTCTTTGTCTTTTATTAGTCAGTGCCTAAGGTGAAACAAAAGATAACAACCCACCTTTTCTTCATTTTGTGAGGTTGTTATTAGCTTTCACCTGCCTGTACAGACTTTAGTAATGCGCCAAGCAGTTCAAAACAAATCTAAAGTGTCCTCAAAATGAGGTTTTAATCCTGTAGTGTAAGCCAACAGACATATGTCGGCCTAAAATGACCCATAAATGGGTTACTTAGCTGACAGACACAGCTGTCGGATCCTCCAGAAACACTTCTTCATTGAAAATTGCTTAAGCCATATCATCAGACTCCTTAAAGGCACAGATAAAGTCTAGAATGTGTTGACTTTCCAGACTTGATTTGACTTTGAAATTATGTGCAAAGCTGCTGCCTTTTATTGCTGTGGCTTACAGAGTTATGATTAATTGCAGATGTCTGTGAGTGTGGTGTGCATCTTAAAATGATGTCTGCTTTGCCTCAGGTACATGGAGTTTTTCCCCGTGCCGTCCAATGTTAGCACAGATTTCATGTTTGAGAAGAGTGCCAACTATTTTCCCTCAGAGGAGACCCCACGGCGAGCTGCTGCCCTGTTGCCCAAGGCCAAGATCATCACGCTGCTCATCAACCCGTCTGACAGGGCCTACAGCTGGTATCAGGTGAACACACTCAGCACAAACACACTCACATGTTTGACCGTGACTGCACATGCATAGGACCTTTTAAAAACGTTCACACCCTTTGATGTTTTTCACGTTTTGTCACAATTACAAAAAAAGTCAGTCTGGGGGAACCACTGATAGGTCGAAGAAAGGGAAATCTGGTCAGACTAATATAAAGCTCTGTGGGCTATATGGAAAGCCTGTGCCAGAATACTACCAGACTACATCACCCTAAAACTGCCAACACCATGGTGTAACACTATGTAGGCAGCATTATGGTGTGGAGACGTTTCTTTCAGTCAGGAGAGAAAAACTGGTCAGAGCTGTTGGGAAGATTGGAACACAAAAATCTCAAACAGCCTGTCAGACATTTACGAGAGCCCATTTCTAGAAGAACCAAAACATCTGCCTTCAGATGTTTTGGTTCTTCTAGAAATGGAGTCATGCCCCCAAAGACTTTAAAGCTGTATTTGCAGCAAAATCTAAAATATTTTCCAATGAGTCATTATACCAATTTACAACATTAACGTGTATTTTTTTATTTACACTTTGCAATTATGCACCACTTAGTCTTGGTTTACCACATAAAACCATGATTTAACACATTAAGGGTTGTGATTATAATGTCAAAACATGCACACGCTTTTACACTGTACTGAATTGCAATAGTTGTTTGCATCATGCTGTGAAATGCCTCTGTCTCTATTTACATAAAGTTATTTATCTAAGATGGAGCTTATGCCATTAGTTAATGCTGACTTATTGGGTTTGTCTGGTATATCTGCATATTCATGTATCATAAACCCCTCTAACTGTGATCTTAAGCCTGTTTGATAAATGAGAACTAAATACAAACATGTCATCTCCAGTTTTATGTTGTTTTCTTCAACATCAATCGATAAATAAGAAAAAAAACCCTGGTGTCCAAAGCAAGGTCTTTGAAGCCTCTTCTGTTGTTGTGCACCTCTCTCCAGCATCAAAGAGCTCATGAGGACCACGCAGCCCTGCAGTTCACCTTCTATGAGGTTATCAGTGCAAGAAAGGGAGCGCCTGCAGAGCTGCGATCCCTGCAGAGTCGCTGTCTCCTACCAGGTCTCTATGCTACACACCTGGAGAGGTGGCTGATGTACTATCCATCTAACCAGGTACGCACAGATACAACCAATGACAGACATTATGATTCCAAACAAATTTAAAGGCAAATGTTTATCTGCTTTGACCTTTTAGCATCCTTTTTTCTTTTTACATCATTTAAATTATATTTCACTTTTCTGAATGTCTTTTTTAATCTGTAACACTTTGTTCTCTATAAACATTGGGATTGACAAGTTAGTGAAGTATTAGTACTTAATGAGCCCTACCCCTGTATGTCTTTGTGTGCAGGTGATGATCATTGACGGCCATCAGCTTAGAAACGACCCTGCAGCAGTGATGGATGAAGTGCAGAAGTTTCTGGGTGTCACTCCTCACTTTAACTACTCCCAGACTCTAACGTGAGTGTCTGACTCTGTACGCTTGCCTGTAATTTACAAGTGGGATGGATGTTACTCAATCTGGACTCATCAACAAGTTTCCAAAATCCCAAATCTGTGGGAAGCCTGACATCTGCTGGTAAACAGCTTGATCCAGATCCTCAGCAGTACCTCTGAGTCACATCGTAAACAAAAACAATAATATCAGATGACTGCTAATTGAACATGTTTTAATTTTTTTTTCTTTAAAATCAACATTAAGTGAAAGTGACAAAAACACACGCAAAAAAAAACACAGCTTTCTTTCTCATTGTTAGGTGCCACAATAATTATTGTGCACCCCGAGTTGCATAAAGTTCACCAGCAGTCTCAAAATTTCCTCAAATTCATTCATGTAGTTCTGTTACATATGGTCCAAATAAAAGACATGAAAGTTTGTAGTTTTAATATGCGAAAAAATTCCAAATTTATCTGACTATAAAGTTTTTCAGAGCACTTTATAGTCAGACTGTCTCGAAAACAAAACACAGGATGCTGTCTCTTGTCAGCCAAGCATCTATTCTTGGTATATCTCTTGTTCTCCAAAACAGGCCTCCAGGAATACAAAGTGTTCAGGATAAATGTTTAATATATATATATATATATATATATATATATATATATATATATATATA
>SZYC01000101.1:1408074-1470599 GCA_010883035.1 Poeciliopsis occidentalis
ATATATATATATATATATATATATATATATATATATATATATATATATACTTCTGGTTGGCTGGGCACTCACACTCCAACTGTGTCCAGTGTAGTTTGAACAACAGTTTTTCTACACTCAGTTTCTTTCCTCTGAATATTTAGTACAATACTCTGTAAAAGTTAGATGATCAGCAGTTCAGCCTGACTGGTTCCTGTCAACCATTTATACCACAGCAAATTTATTTTGTATTGAGGATCACAGAGAATAGCCAGATGAGCTGTCTCATATTCTGCTGTCAGGACATAGTGACAGTTTTAATAAATATGTAAAACAAACAAAAAAAAAAATATATATATATATATATATAGAAGTTACTTGTTGCAACTTCAAACCTTGGCAACATTTAGTTACTTCTATAGTTCATTGTAGCAGTTTCTCATCCCTTCAGACAAATTGCAAATCTTTTTGGACATGCATCAATTGTTCCCATTTCTCAGCTTTAAAATTATAATTTTCTTGTGTTATTTAAGCCAAAGTGAACTATGCTTATGAATGCAGAATAATAATTCCAAATAAGACTAAAGTCCTTATTTATTGCTTGAGTCATTACAAAGACGAATATTGAAGAAGTTTTAAATGTATTTCAATTTTATTTATTTCAACATTATTTTCTGAAAATGTCTCCCAAATTGAACAATTTATCTCAAGTGAACCTCAGCTTCTGCTCATGATATTGTTTACAATTGCTCACAGCTTTACCCAAAGGGTGTTTCTTATGTTTGTTGTAAATGAGTTAATTTTATCTGGACAATGCTGTGAACAGATTAGAACTGGAAAAAGCACATGTAGTAATAATTTTAAGCATAGATATTCACTGTCTTGTACTCATTTACAGTAATGCGTTACTTAACTGTATCATTTACAGTTTTTCTTGATTGCTGTCATGCAGTGCAGCTGTCAACTCCACATTTTCAAAAGAATTAACACTCACATGGCTAAATTGACACATTTTGTTTAAAGAAGGTTTTAAGTGTGCCAAAACATTTAAAATAAGAAGCAAAAGCAAATATTGCCATCAAACAACACACCCTGAAAACAAATGTATGAGCTCTTTCAATCATATCATAATGGAGAACAAAATGCAGCATTCATGCACCATTGCTTATCATTGTAGCTCATTACATCTCTTTCATTCCAGTATGTTTCTATATAAACTGTGGCAAATTGGATCCTGAATCCGAAATGCTTTAAAGCTATTTTATGCCATTGTTGTCAAACTGTGGCTGGAAACTGAAATATTGCAAATATTACAAAAAAATATGTAAATGTAAACCAAAATAACATTATTATCATTATTATTGTTGTAGCTGTTTGGAAATATTGCTAGCACTGAATTACCCCAAATAGTGAAAAAAGCAAGGATGATTGTTGTGTCACCAGCAATCATCCTTGTTGGTGACACAACAAGGATGTGTTGTTGTGTCACCACATCCAACACATTAATCCTTTATGGATTAATGCCCTTAATCCTTATCAAGGGCATTACATCCTTATTAAGAATGTAATGCTTGTATTACATCCTTATTAATAAGGATGTAATAAGGGCATCCTTATTATTTTTGTTTGTTTGTTTGTCTGTTAGCTCTGCAGACTGCAGCAGATTTTCATAGGGAGCTTTACTACTCCATATTTACATTCCATTTTAAAATACTTTTAATTCTATAAAAAAAATAATAACTTATACTGTAAAAACTTGTGGATGCTGATAGTTGTAGACAGAAAGGATCTCCTGTAGTGGTCTGTAGTACCATGGCTCTGTTGTATTCTCTGACAGAAGACACTTTGTTATTGCTGTGGAATTTTCTTGATTTTATGAAGAATGTTTTTTGCACAATAATCTCCAGATGTTCCAGAGTCATCCTCAAAACAAAACCAGCCTTCTTTATTGTTTTTTTTTTATTTTTTTTTTTTTTTTTTACATTTTAGCTTTCATTTTCACTACTTACAGCTAATGAGGTCCCAAAAACTCAGTTTCTTTGGATAAATAAGAACAATGCAATGTCATTTAAATGCAAATTGTATTGAATTTTGTATGTCATTCATGAACAGGAATGATATGCAGGCATGTAGGATCTCTAAAAGCTATTATAAAGGGAGCAAATTTGTAACATTAAAACTTTTCTCATCTTTTATCCCACTATATTTTTTAAGCCGACTGCATGTGTTGTATAAAGCTTTTTATTGATGAACAGAACATGCGTGCTAATGTAGCACTGTATAAAGTACAGTTCTTAAAACCTGCTATATAGTTTTATTGGCGTTTTATAACTTATTTATTTTTCAAAATTTTCAGTTACTTGATTTTGTAATTTGCAAATTCTGATTGAGGCCACAGTTGACTTTGTCCAGTCAAAAACATAATAAATTCAGAAGAAGGTTTTTAAGGACGGCAAGATTTTTGCTATGTGAATTGTCTAAAAATACATAACTATGTGGAGTTTCTACATAAAGTCATGTATAATGCTCAGTGTGAAGTGGACCGCTCTGCCTTGCCATCTAGTTGCATAAGTGGAAGCATATGTAATTTTGCCGACATTAAACATTTGTAAATACTTTGCTACATTTGCCCCTTAGAGTATAAACTGTTTGCATTCACTGCCTGTCTGAATTACAGCTGAAATAGTACAAACCTTACTTTTCTGCAGTGTTTCTGTCCGAAAGCCTAAATTGATTAAAAACAGCACAACCACAAGCAACATTAATGCAAGACAAATGGTGAAACCTAAAAGGCCAAGCTCTTCCTCATTCTTTCTGAGTGGCAGCCACAAACCCCACCTCTTTAATGACTGATGTACATTCCTATATGTGTGTCCACATCATGATCTGTGATGACATAAATTAAACATGTAGCTTTTATGCTTTGGATGAGTGGGAAACAGTTTACTTCTCAAGCACTACTCATCAGAATGCAATCAGCCTGCAAAGCTTAAAGACAGTGACATCCAGAATTTGTGGCTTCGACCAGGACAAAGAATGGCTCTGTCTTCAATCACCGTCCCACATGCATACAAATAACTTGGGAAGAGGTTCTGATGGAATAATGAGGATGCTTTGAGTGTGTGTGTGTGTGTGTGTGTGTGTGTGTTTGTGATGGAGTTAGACAAAAGCCTAATCTTTTGTCCTGTCATTTCTTTTTTGACACACCAGCAGCCTGACAGATTCCTAACACTCAAGGCTATGTTTTAATCTTTTCTTTATTTGCTTCATCTTTTGTGACTGAAGCAGACCTCCTAGCGCTTATTTTGCTTTATTAGTCCAAGAATGTATGCCAATAAAGAAATAATTTGCATCTTTTAACCCCATCTGCTCTAAAGAATATGCTCAGAAAGAGGTGATAACAAATCAGAATATCATGTTACATGATATCATGTTACATGATATCATGTTACATGATATTATTAAAGTTAAAATGAATTGCTAATAAAAATCTAATAATTCTAACAAATAAATAAAACATTTAAAATATGCATAGATTTCACAATGGTATGTGTTACTGATCAGGCCTGAAATCTGGGTGTACTCACCCAGATTCAGGTTTCTTTTGAGATACATAAAGACAGTTACAAAGTTTGTCATCTCCAGGATTGAAAGAGTAATGTGTGTGGATTCAGCTTTTATGCTCTTCTAATCTGGAACAAACTTCCAGAGAACTGAACAGGAACTATTTTGTATAATGTTGTGCAAATAAATACACCCCAACTTGCTCAGCAAAGTCTTTTCACCACCTTTTTTACATTTCAGTAGAGTTTAAAAAAGAAAAGAGAAAAAGTAAAAGAGAGTTAACACAAATATAAATATCATGCTTTTTAGGTTTGTATTTGTATCATTTGAAAATCATCTTGTAATTCTATTTCACGAATATCCATAACTTACTGCTATAAAAGTCTGACGTGTACAAATTGTAAGGCGCTGTGTGACTTCGTGAAAATTGAAAGTGTTCTAATTGTATCCATTGTACATTTGTCTGGAGATGACAAGCATAATGTGCAGCCCTTGGGTTACTTTGCTCTCAAGGTTATTGATTTTTCATGAGCTTAATAATAACCAAGACAAATCTTCTTTTATGTTCTGTCTTAGACAGACGTTAAATGACATTAAACTTATAAAAATAATTTTTCACACCCAAAACTGCCAAAAGAAACCATTCTCTTCACCACTCATAGTGACACTTTCGGCTCTTTTCTGCTTTCCTCTCTTCTCAGCTTTGACCCTCAAAAGGGCTTCTGGTGCCAGCTCCTGGAGGGAGGAAAGACAAAATGTTTGGGAAAAAGCAAAGGAAGGAAGTATCCTCCTATGGACCCAGAGGTAATTTTGTTTCCTGTTAACTAAAAGGTTTTTGCGCTCAGGGGAAAAATGGTGCATGTATTGTGTTGTGATGGATTGAGAGAGTAAATGACACAAAAGGAATCGAGCCATCTTCCTGGCAGTGACAACACACATCTCTCTCTCTTTCATTGAGGCAAAATATCCCCCAGGAATCAAAGCAGAGGTGGCCACTGTAACCCTATCAGATCCAGCCAGACGCTTTAAACCTAATTAGGAGGACCTAATAAAAACTACAATGAGAAACAGAACAAGGCAGATTGAGATAAAGGGAGATGAAAGATAGAAGGAGAAAATCCAAATCCATAAATCTTTGTCCTCCCTCATGGCTCCACAGAGAGGCTGCAGACGATGAATCACACATTTGCTCTCACATAGATACATCCTCTCTCCACACGTGTTCATGCATGGCTCACGGCTGTGCCTCCGCGTCACCTGTAATTAAAATTTATATGAGCTTCAACCAAGGAGACACAAGGAGAGGCCAAGGGGAGGCGATAGAGTGAACAGCAGGGGCAGAGAGACAAGAGAGGAAAATAATTGTAGAGCGTTGCACAAGTATTCATACCTGCTGAACTTTTTCATATTTCGACTCATTGCAGCCACAAACTTAATCATGTTTTATTGGAGTTTTACATGATAAACATGAAGCAGGACATTATTCTGAAATACAACATGTTTAACTAATTAATTTGTCACATAAAATGTAATGTTTGTTCACTTGTTGACTGTGTAGTGTTTTATTTACAACTTTGTAGTTTCTTCCATAAACTTGATTTCTTGATTGATAATGATTCTACACTTTATGGAGAGAGGCAAGATATAAATAAATAAGAAATTTGTATGTATGAGACACAGGATACATGGAAGATGTTGCTCTGGCCAGAAGAGACCAAAATCTAAATTGTATTGCCTACATTCAAAATGCTTATCACGCTGATCACACCATCCCCATGGTGAAACATGGTGGTGGCAACATCATCCTTTGGGAATTTGTTTTTTCATGTCGGAACATCAGCCGTAAACACACAGCTAATGCTACAATTTAATGGTTTACTTAAATTTTGTTTTAGAACAATTTAGTCAAAGTCTAGACCAAAAACCAATTGAGAATCTTCAGCAAAACTTTAAAAATTGAACACTAAACAAACCGGTCTGTAAATTGTAGCCTCCAGTGAGCTCTTAAAATATCCGTTGTATATTTTTGAATGTTTAGCCATCATTTGCAATGCTTTCTTGTCCTTTAACTTCTTGAGACTTGACTGGACTTTTGGTTTTCCTGACTCTTTTTTTTCCTTACTTCTGCCAACTGTCTGCCATCATCTTTGTTCACACACTCAATGTCTTTTCTTCTCTTTCTCTTCCACTCCTCAGGCACGTGCATATCTCTCCAGGTATTACAGGGAGCACAATGTTGAGCTGTCAAAGCTGCTACATCGGCTCGGACAGCCCCTTCCCTCATGGCTGAGAGAAGAGCTGCAGAAGGTCAGTTCCATGTCCATCTCACCAGTGAACATGCATTTTTAAAGGTTAAAAATAAAGATCTAAAATATAAAGAACTAAAAAATTTTTTAAAAATTAAAAAAACTAAGCCATTTACAAAGTCGTGCAAAACCTATACCGATCGACTTGTCAGAATCTACTTCTTTACAGGTTTTATACTTTTTGACTTTCTGTTTTATAGTGAGACATCTTGTGTTTTTGTTTTTTCTTTTTTCCCAAAATAATTTAATGAACTTATTTAAAACAAGAAAGCTTGGTGACCAAAAGTGCAGAAAAGTCAACAATGAGGATACCTCCATCCATTGTCCTGTGATAACCATTTCAATTTTTATTTCTTTGGTTTGCTCCAGTCATCACAAGATATAGATAATGTATGAAAGCACAAAATTCCAGTTGCAGTCGACTCAGCTGAGCTTCCTCGTTACAGTAGTGACACATAAAATGTAGGCAAAATCCAAGGCGAAGAGCAGGAGGTGCTTCATTGTCCATGAGGGAGGCTCAGTGTGGAACCACTGCTTCTCCAAATCAAAAGGAGTTTGTAAGGAAAGGGAGCGGGGCATTTAGTGGCCATTCTCATCATATTTTCACCTCAACTGATTCCTTCTCATATGGAGTTTTAGCAGTTTTTCTAGGGACTATTATGTGATGAAGCCAAAGTGTTTATTTCTGTTTACTTATTGTCGGATCCACTAGTCAATTTACATTTGAACTTTTATGGCAGAATTGACAGATCGAAGTTTGAAAGAAGGGCTCTTTATCAGATGGCAGACGCCCTTCAAATGTCTCAGTTTCATATGAACAAGCAGTGGTTCAACTTCAAGCTCCCCTTCACTCATATGAAGTGAAGGATTTGACTGAGCCATTTGGTTTTCATAGGCATTTGTACCAATCACAACAGGCTGTACTCTTTCCAGGTGACATTTGACTCTAATTGAAAAAATAACAGTGCAATTAAAGTACTTCATTCCCTTTTTTCCTCCCTCTCCTCTGTTTCTCTCTCTTTATCCCTTCCTCCTTTTACCCCTTTCTGAAGGTTAGATAACATTTCAGTCCATGAGCCAGGGGTAAAGGTCGAGCTATCAGAGATCGGGAAGTGACCAGAAGCTCCTGACCTTCAAAAGCGCACTGTCTGTGGCCTTTTTGTGCACTCTGAGGTGAAGCCAAGGACGGGTGGATTTGTTTCACCTGCGAGCTACAGCGCTGTAGGATGGAGCGGGAGGCGTGATGGGGCAAAGAATCTTTGTGTGTTTCAATGGATGGATGGATGGATGAATAAATGGATGAATAGATCTCTGAAGAAACTGGGACTAAAATCAAGGGCCAACATCTAATAAAAGACAGAGCTGTATGAGACATTGAGGATTTGGCAGGTTCTGAATGCCCAAAACCTTTTCTGAACTGACTTTCATGCAGACCTGGAGTGATTTTGATTCTTTTTTTGGTTTGATTTCTCTGCTAAGTTATGATACCAGGGCAGCGCTGGTCAGCTGTGCTTGGTTCACTTAGAGATTTCTTTGCACTGAGTTATGTTCTCTGTTTCCCACCAAGATAAAATAATACATACCTTTGAAAGTGTACTTTTACCCTTTTGTTTTATTTAGATTTTATTGTATGATTAAAGAATAAAAAGCAAAGACAAGGTGGACTCAGGGTGAATGATAGGTTGTTCCTTGTTTCTGTTTTTTAATGATAAATCTTTTTGGTAAAGCAGATTTAAGGCAGATCTGGTAGCATTGTTTCAACCCACAGTGCATCACATGACACTTCTATGGGAGAAGGTTTGGACTGGAAATGAGTATCTGGAGCTAAAAGCAGAACTCAGTCAAGATTTTCCCAGCAGGTCATGCAGGAGTATGCTGTGTTCATTTATTAGAGAATTACTTCAGTTCTAAGAACTGCAAAGACATGACCAAAACTACGCGAAATTATGAAATAGCACATTTAATTTCAGGATTTTTTTAAAAGTTGGTGCGTAAGTGGAAGAACATTATGTTTTTTTTGTCTGTGTCTCATTTAGGCCTAAACCTATTTTTTTCCCTTTGAAAAGCAGTGGCCTAAGTTTAGCCTAAATTTGAATGCAAACAATCCTACATGTCAATTACAAAACCAAAACTCAAATAAAAATGCATATGACTGTCAGCATAAAATGTTTGTTGTGTTTTTGGTGAGCATACTGGCACATTTGAAAGGAAATGTTTGTTCTGTATGAATGAGGATAGACTGTTTTAGATTGAAGGTAAGTTAAAAAGGACTATGGGAAGTTAAGTTTTCAAATTCATTACCCTGATAATCTCAAAACAGAGACAAAAACCAGATCAGGCCTGTTTGACCAGACATTGCTTTCTATTATGTTATTAGTCAACAAATTTACAAATCAAGAAGTAATTTTGTCTCGCATGTACTACTCTATACTTTTTCCAAACTGTAGGGAAAACTATACTGTAAATATATTTAAAGTATATTTCTTAAAGCTAAATCCAACCACGATGTTTGTTTCTGAGAAGAAATGAGACTGGCATCGCAGGTACATGACGTAAAACACTATCAGTTTAAAAATGATTTATACCCTTCTGAATAATAAATTGAATGATTATTTTTTATTTTACAGCAATCAAACAGTTCTGATAATTACCTTATGTGTGTTTTTACTGGTATTTTGAGGGTTTAACTATGCCAGGAAGTTCTAAGTCTTAAAAGTTGAAAGATCTCTTTACAATTACCCTTATCTTTCTTGGGTGTAAAATAATGAATCTGGAAAACAAAACAAAACAAAAAAAAAAAAAACTATTGTTCTCTTTTCAAAGAAACTTTTGCTGTATACTATTGACGTAGCTAAAGAATCTAAATTAGAAAACATCAATAAAACCGAATTTGATTATCAGTTTCACAATAGTTGATGGTAGGTATGGACTAGACAAGATTCCATGTATAAATTAAATGAGAAAGTATCAGTTGTAGGTTGAGCACACTATACCAGATCGCTGTAAAAGGTTTTGTAAATATCTGCAATTGGTCGTTGTAATGTATAATATTGGCCACATGAGGGCATGCTGAGATTTAAAACTGAAATTGAATTTTTCCGCTTGTGCTAATTATTTGATTTCCTGGCAAAGACAGTGATGTAAGCAAAAGATTTAAAGGTTAAAAAATCACATTAAATTAAAATAATAACACATTCCCTGAGATTCATGGTAGTTTTCAAGTTTTATCTTTCTTTTTTCAATGCCACATTGGCTGATTCAAGTAAGCCTTTTTATTTCCATGTTTGTTTAAAGGTATCAGCACTTTCTGACTAACCCTTTAAAATAGTGCATAACAGATTCTATAAGTTTAGGACTTTAGTTCTCATTAAAGTTTCTGTATAGAAAATTTGTGGCCTGAAATTATCTTGTGCCTTTTACCTGGGAATTTATACTGTTATTGTTACTTAAACTTTATGGGACACCTACCTGTTCTTTACAGTATTGACATAATACTTATTTATCATAAAGACACAAGCCAATGAAACCAAATGTTGACCAAAATGTGTCTTTGTACCACATAACATTTTATATGATGCAGTTGATTGGTGTAACAGCTGAGACATATTTTTGTTTTTATTAAAAGGAAACAAGCTGCTATTCATGTTGACGCCCCACAACATTCCTCTGCCTTTGGGTGTGTAAGTGACTGACTAAAATAGTGCTTCTTCCTGGCACTTTGCTGTCATAAACATATCTTAAAAATGTCCCTGCTGGAGCTGCGACAAGCAAGATATCTAAAGTGAAACTCAACAACCTAATGACGTGTATTTACAGGAACTGCTGATGGTTATTGAAACCCAAACATAAGTTATTATATTTCAGGGCCTTGAAGCCGAAAAGCATGAAAGAATAAAACATAATCCATCATTGGTCTTTATTTTTCTTGTTTTTTTTAAGAAGGAAGTTACATTTAAAAATACATTTTCTGAAACAAACACAGTCTTTTGAGTGATGTCAACTAAAGCAAGAAGCACAGCCTAATGCAGATGGTGTTACATCTGTTGAAGCACCCTTTTGAAACCTGTATGTCAAACAGTTGTAGAGTGACTCTGGTCTGCTTTACTGTCAAAAACATTTTTGGGAATACATGGTCTGTGGCCACTTATAGGCGACATAAAAATGTAACTTTCTTTGGTTACAGAGCTCCTTGGACAGTAACATCAGTACTGAAAATGCATCTCTCCTAGCATACAAAGGAAAATTGAGTAGTGAGTCAAACCACTGTTGCTTATGAACATAATGTCAGGTGAGAAACTTACTTAGTATTTTCTTCCCCAGTGTCTGAGCAAAATGACAGAAGAAACATTTGACTGCAGATACTTTGTGAGCTCTATAGCCATAGACTTGATTAACACTACTTTTGTGTTGGGTAAACATCTTGCCACACTTTGATAGTTGTGTTGCAACTATCGAAGCCATGCAACAATATTGTCAAAACTTTAGAAACCTTTGACCATATTCTGACTTTGATTGTGCATATTTCCAATTTTAGACATGGACAAAAAATATTATATATACATGTTAAAATACAAAGAAAAATATTAAAATATCTGGAATGTGACGAATAAGGAGATAACACATTATACCTCCTTACAAATGTTTTCCTTTATAGGTAAATATTACAATGAAATAAGAACAATAAAGAAATAAAACATTGCTAAAAGAGGTATTGACATTAATATCTTTCTTCAGTAACAGAAGTGTCCAACACTGTAATTACAACACAAGAGGAAAGTGTGGCTGCAAAAAATAACTACTTGGAAATGCTGTTTAGAGAAATATTTTCTATTTGTGCAAACGTTACACAGCACACAACATCAAATGCAATACATCATTGAACATAAAAGAAAAAGGCCTGAGCAATATTAAGACATGAAATAAGATTCTTGCATAAGTTAAAACACAACTGAGAAATTACACAAGACTGAAATGGGGCTTGAGAGCACATTTCTATCACGCAGTTAAATAAAAAAAAAAAAAAAAATAGGTGATTTCAGTGCAAGTATGCATATTCATGGACAGACAGATCACTATATGTTTGGTCCCTTTTTTAAAGACAAACTACATAATAACATCAAAAATTACAAGAAGGTCACAATAAAAGCTTGCACACAAAACATAATTTAAACAATGGATAATTTTACAACAAAAGATATTTTAGCCATGGCATACTCATAAGTGTGAAGAAACTTCAGCATTGTTTTTTTAACACTTTTAACCTGAAGATCCTATTTTCGTCAGGCAATATGTATATTACCATGACAACAGATTGTCATAAGTGAAATGTATTGCTGGCCTGTTTTTTATTTGACCAATCGAGTCCTGAGTGGTCACTTCTTTCAGTTTGCCAGCCCTCATCGTGTTTTCTCATTACGCCCGGTTATTTTGCGTATCCATGTGCTAAAGGCAGAGACTTTGGTGTAAACACCAGGAGACTGTTGTGTCCTACAAGCATGACCCCAGGACGTGACCCCATAAACCACCCAGCCCCCTCCTGGTCGCTCACACACCAATGGACCTCCACTGTCACCCCGGCAACTGTCCACGCGCCTCTCTGACTGGACACTCCCGGCGCAGAGCATGCGGCTCGTGAAAGCACTGTGGAAATACTGCTGGCAGTGGCGGCGTGGGAGAAGGGACAGCGTGGCTTGCTGTAGGGTCTTTGAGTATGAACGTCCTGGAAAAAGTGATAGGAGTTAAAGGCTTTTGTGATTTCTGCTAGCATTTGAGTATAAAAAAGGATGGGTTTAGTTCAAAATGCAGTGCAGAGTATGGCTCTTCGTACTACTTAACACCTGCACTGATGATGTTTTCAACAAGACAAATTAGTGTCACATTTTTCACACCTGGATTGATTAGCATAGCATCTAAACACTTTCCATTTATGAAAGTCACTCGCAAATGTAATTACATTAATTGAATCATAGCAGTACTTCAGTGCTGCACTTTTCAGATTCTCTGTCTGGACTCCTGAGGGTTCATTCACATCGCCAGCTAAACACAACCAGAACTTATGGGGCTGTGTCCAGTTAAAACTTTTTACAATACCTGGGTTCACTTTTAAGAAATGCACTTTTCATGAGAGCTGCAGTGCATCTCGTCACTTAGCATTGTACTTGGTAAATTTGAATCACACTAGGCATATTGTGCTGACGTGCGCCTAGACAGGACAAATTACTGAAGTCCAACCACAAAAGCACTGCAAGCGTAGGTTGTTGCACCAAAAAATAATAGCCAGATTTTTTTGATGTACATTAAAAATAACTTTTAGAATAAGAGTTATGTACCATGAATGCACTACTTGATCTTTTGATGCAATAATATTATGTACATTTTATACCGTATGTCCCTATTTGCATGCACTATGTTGAAAAACAAACACAAAAATGACACATCTGCTTCAGAGACTCATAAGAACAATATTCCCCAAAATGTGCTTTTTTAAACATTTAAACACACAAAAATGACATGTTTAGATCCGCTAATATACAGCTCTGGAAAAAATTAAGAGACCACTTAAAATGATCAATTTCCCTGATTCTACTTTTTATATGTGTTTGAGTAAAATTATCATCATTATTTTATTGTGTGAACTATACAAAACATGTCAGATTCTGTGGCATGTTGTAGTTCACAAAAATTTGGTTTTCAATGGGGTTCAGTGCAGTGGTCGCTAAATTATTTCCAGAGATGTACCTGGCAATGTTAGAAATTCCTTGAAGCCTTATAGTTGAGCAAAAGTCAAAAAAGGGTCACTTGTGCCATTTCAAAAAGCTGCTCATTTCAGTTTATTAATGATGCTTAAGTTCAAATGTCATGATTGTTCCATAATTCACAGTTTGGTAGCGGCATGAACAGGAGCCATCCTGGCTTTGAGGGGTAGCATGGAAACTTGGAATATCTACAACTGCAACTAGTCTCTGCAGAACAGGCGGGATAGTTTTGTCTTGTCTCAGAGGCCACACACCGTCATTAAATATCCATAGCAGCCTTGGCTGGTGAGTGAATGTGTGTGGAAAATTGCCTGCATGTCTGATACCAGTGGTGGCAGATAGCCAAACATAAACAGCAGTAGAAAGTAGACACGAAGCCTTGAGTCAGACACTCACTGCTAAACATCACAGACTCTAAATAGCCTCTCTGCCCTCACTTAAGTAAAGCAGTAAAACTTCCCCACCTGTTCACACAAACATGCATATTTTATCAGTTAGGAATCGTACGGGTATTAAGAAGATCAAAAAGCATGTTGATGTGTTGAGTACAAGCTGTTACTGCACAGTAAAAGCATGACAATGTGCAGGCCTCTGATAAGTTTGAGGTGATTAATGACACCAGCATGGAATTTAAAGATCACTAACAGATGTGTGTGTGTGTGTGTGTGTGTCTGTGCAGGCAAGCACAGCATGAAGTTGAACGAGTGCAATTTATAAGAGATGTTCATTTCTACCATATCTGGCTTTGTAATAGAAAAGGCACAAGAGCTTTCAGACAATGTTTTTCTTTTCAGGGCATTCCACTATTGCAATTATGTCTTTGCGCATAATTAGCGGTTTATTTTGTTTAATTTATTAATCTATACTTTCAATCAAAAAATTACTTAATGATACTCCAATTCACATATTACTGTTTCATACCAAACCTTGTTTATTTAATGAACATTTTTATTATGTTCTTGTTATTTTTTATATTTATTTGAATACACAAGATCTAAATAATCTTGTGTATTTGTCATTGTATACAAAGGGACTTCAGACAAACTGTTCTGCACTTCTACACATTAATTAAACTGACCTGTGTCCCCCCAGCCAGTAATGTGACAGTTGCTGGCCTGTTTGAGCACTTTCTCTTTCCTCATGGGCAGACAGGCGGGAAGGACATGACGGCTAAACGACACACACTCTCCTGGCGCCTGGCCCACTGCCCCTGGTGACAGGCGAACCAGGGCCAGGTCATAATCGTTGCTGTGGGAGTGGTAGTTAGGGTGCAGGATGATTTGATCAACGCCGTACTCCTCTTCATACTCCTCTGGAACAAGGGAGTGGTAGTCCCCCAGTCTGACTTTATACTGCTTGGTGCTGTTTCCATACCTGTGGGAATCAAGGAAGTGTTAGTTCCACATTTTACTTAAGTGTATTTTATGTGTATAATTGGGAAATAGGATGAAAACAATCTGTCATTTTGAATATGCACAGTGAAACATGCACTTTTATTCAGCAAACCTGATCCTATATTTCATAGAATAATTTTATTTATCTATCTGCAGGTCTTTTTGGTTTGCACAACTAGATAAAAAAAAAAAAAGTTTATCCATTATACTCTGCTAAATAGCCCAAACTGAGTCAGGTTGGATGGAGAGTATCCAACCTCTCAATTATCAGTTTTCTATTACCACAATAGGATTTAGATCTGACGTTGATGGGGTTATTCTAAGCTCCATCTATTTTTTCCATCGACTCTGCCAAGCTTCCTCGTCTCTCTTAAAGTAAACCATTTGTTTATTCTGAAATCACACTTCAACATTTTAGCGCATCTGCCTTTTTGGTAAGGAAAGATTGCACACTTTGTAGCTGTACTCTGGGCTAAATAAAGTGATTAAATAGCACAAATGGTTTGCTTTGTGCCTGTGCTGGTTTCATGTGACTCATGATCATAATGTTCTCAACAGTCACTTTATTTGTAGCTGTCAGGCACGTTTGGCTTTCTCAAAATGAAATGGCAGAGATGGAGAGTGGTGCAGGGTGAGCCAGGGACAGTGAAAGATGGAAAAGAAAGAAGAGACGAGGAGTGAAAAGAGCAGGCCTTTAGACAGAGCCAAGTCTCCACTTGTGTCCAGTTACACACGGCAAAGTGTTTCCGGAAAGATCTCTCAACCAGCGAATGCCAATGTGTTTATGGGGGTGCAGAGACACTTCTGGCCAACCGCTTAAGTATGTTAAAATTTGTAGACATGTACAATCTTTGGAAAGCTAATAGTGGTTATGGAGTAATAAAAGATTCAAGATCCTTTCCTAAAAGTAAATCTACATTTCACTTCACGCTCTTGTTACTGAAAGTATCTCCTCTATTACTGCTGGCAAAAGCTCTTCTGAACAGATACAATGTATAAATAGACTTACTGTGTTGACTGCATGTGACCACTGACCTCAGATCAGCTTTTACACATCTACTATTGCTTGAGATCTGATGAAACAATTTTCTAACTTCAGCACAAATGAAACCTATGTTTTGTTGTTATATACCGACTACTTTTTGTTTTCGAATTTATGAGTGTTTGTGTGGTTTAGCTTATTTTGTTAGCGCTCATAGAGGTCGTGACCGAGAGCGGGAGGTCCCTTTTATAGACCTTGCACTCTGGCTTGCATACTGAAGAAGACTGTTACAAGCTGTCATTTGTTTGGAGTATGAAAGAGCAACATGTGATCAGACTACCAAGACAAAACATAAAATACAGAAACCCTTCAGACAAAACACTGCAGCAGTTTGGTCTTTGTTGACTAAGTATCATGTTAAGAACAAAAGAAAAAAAAAAAAAAAAGCTAGAGACCACAATGAGATAGGATGTAAGCGTGTTCACGGCGTACCATTAAAGTGTGGCTGTAAGAAACAAGCTACTCCTAATCTTGCCCACATCTGCAGTGAAAGCAACACAGTGTTTTCTAAAATGATCAGTATCCCTTAAACTTTTTCAAATTTTACCACTTTGCCACCGGTTTTCTAGTAATCTTTGAAGAAAAGTGTCCCCCACAGAATGATATTGCCACCACAATGTTATGTTGGCTGTCAAAAGTCCCTATTTTGGTCTTTGCACTCTCCTACTTAAATGCTGCAAATGCCTGTTGGAAGGTACTTACAGCATTCTTAAGAAATGTTCATATTGAGCTATGACATAGCAAAGAGGGATTTTGATAACATAGAACTGAAAAGTGTCATGAAATGTGGTAGTAAAGTGGTGAGGCAGATGCAGTTGACCCAGGTTATGGAAGGTAAATGATTATTTAATGATTGAAATACAAGATTCCAGGCAGCACAGAGTGAGCAAAAGCTAGGAGCTAATCTCTGGTAGCAACTGGCATAAAAATGACAGGAGCAGGCAACAAGACAGCAGACAAGACAACGAGCAAGAAACACAGTTGGGATTAAATATACAGGGAGACAATCAGGGAAAACAAGGAACAGGTGTAACCAATCAGAGACTCAATAGACACAGAAACCTAAATAAACACAAAGAACACTCAAATCCTCACAAAAAGTATTGTCAGCAATTTTTAAATCCCATATAAATGCTTCCTAAATACTACCACGCTTATTCAACATAAACTATGATAAACGAAAGCTTAGATGATAACATGTGGAACAAGTCGCTATTATTATAACGACAAAGGCATGTACACACCCCACTCTAATTTGTAATTATTTACTATATTATGCCTGGTATTTAGGTGTGCTCTTAGCTTCTGTGACGTGTTACAAAAATTGAAAGACATACCATGTTATTGCTGAATGCATTCCTGACTATAATAACCATATAATTTACTCAATACCATGACTCAGTTGGTCAATTATGAAGGTATCCAATACAAAAGCAACCTAAGGTAATAAGTGTGCAACCAGCTCGGTAATTATGCACAATATAATAGACTATCATAACTTTAGACAAGGCCTACATGTTTTCTCTCTCCCGTGACAACACCCTGCTGTTAACTTCTTGGGGACAGTTATACTTCTCTAAATAAACTACATAATGATTTGTTTAAAGCCAAAGAGAAAATGACTTATGAATAAGTTAGTGGTGCTATCTGAAAGATCTTTACAACTATCTTCTATGGATTGATCGACTTAATATTTTTTAAGGTCGATTACATCGTGATAATAGTCAAGTCGATGTCGATTAGTTGCAGAGACGTCGTAGTGACATAAGCGCAAAACGCTTCACAACGACTTGGAAGCTTTATCAGCTATATTCACGGTAAATATTGAACCTCAGTTTTGTCACGTAATTGCGACAAGACGACTGGCCCAGAAAAAAGTCAAAAGAATTGACTTGTTGATTAATTGGTGCAACCCCTACTACCTTCTCCAGGATCACCACTGGAAAAGATCTGTGAAAATTTTTTTAAATTTTTTTTTTTTAAGATACTCCAACATTTGTTTGAGTTTATTTGTTATAGGTGAAAATAATCCCAGATTAATAAAAATAAAAATATATATACTGTATATTGCCTGAAAATCACTAGTCAACCCACTCAGTTTATAGAAAATAAAAGAAAGTTACCTTTACCTGAAGTTAAAGGTAACTTGACAAGTGATGAGCTTTTAATTCAATTTCAAATTTCATTGGGTATATTTGTAAACTTACAGAAACCTATTTTTCACTCTTCAAAATAGGAAAGATAAGAGAACATAGCAACTCACCTAAGCCAGTTTATATGTACAGTTAAATAATTGCTGTAAAAGGGTATTAACCCCCTTAAACTTTTTCACATTTTATTACCTTAAAGTCAAAAACTCAAATGTTTTTTATTTTAAGCAAATGTGATGTTCAAAACTTACCTGCTTAATTTTTTTTCTCAGCTTTATTTCTGCTGTGTTCCTTGGTCATCATTATGCTGTTTGCTCACTAACACCTCTATTTTCTTATTGCAACTCCTGAAAACAATCGATGGTACTGAATTCAAATCAGAAGTTTCAGATTATGTTTCTTTCCACTTTATATTTATGCACTATTTTGTTTTCCCTCCATGTGGAATTAAATTTAAATACTTTATAGTCTGTGGTCCTACTGTAATTCAAAAACTTAAAACAACATGAATGAGGTTGGATTACAACCCATGTTTATCTGGTTACCACACAATAAGGCAGGTTAAACAATCTCTAAAGCTTACTAAAAATGCAGCAGTATGTTCTTTTCAGTGTGAGATTATTGCACTGTAGTATAAGACATATTTCCTGCAAGGATTTTTATACTTATTCAGAAAGGAAACCAACAAATGTAACTCTTGCTCAATGTTATTCATTTCAGTAAATGCTGAACTTTTATAAAGTCTTATATATTCTGGGAGTTCAAAGTGTCCTTAAATTGCCACACAAATGCTCTTTATGGTGTTTTTCATATTGGAAAGTAAAACGCTTTTAATGAAAAGCATCCATCTGACTGTAAATGTAAGTCCAGTTTCTCAGGGAAGAAACTGGACTTGTAAGTGGAAACATCTGAAATGTGGAAACATCAAGATTTATGGTGGTGGAGCGTCTCATGTAGCAAGTTGTGGTTCTACGATTAAGTGCAATGACCTAACTTGAAACCTAAGGAAACAAAAAATATTTCTCCTAAGATACGTCTTAGCATGTACTTTCTAGGCAGTAGCTGCAGACTCTGTGGTTACTGCCTAGTCTTCCTTAATTCTTATTTCCTCTTCAGTCACTGCTTAGTGATTAATTTTATGTTTCTGCGATCATTTGAAGGATCCTGAACCACATGTAACCTTGCTTCCTTTGACCTTCGTGATGCTACAGCTAAATTACCATCAATTATCCTGAAACAGTGTGTAACAACCTGTGGAGTTAGTTTATTTGAATTTAAGCCTCAGGCATCAACCGAAGGCCAAACATGCTAAAGTCAATGTATGCAGAAGCACTGTCACATTTACCCCAATTAAATTATGTTTAGGACTTTAATAGAAAATAGCAAGCATGATCAAGTGTTTGTTTTTTTACCTTTTGAAGCAGTGTGCAGAGGTTAGGACCCAGCATGTGTCAATGAGAGTCCCACCACAAACCAGCCTCCCATCTCCTCGAGATCCTCGCAAACGAATGGCAGCCTGCCAAGGCCAGCCGCCCCTATAAACACAAACACATTCACACAAACACTTCCTTATCACTAACATACCAACTACACAATTGAAAAAAAACGACAAAGAAATTTGCAGGGTCGCATTTAAGATAAACTGAGTTCCATTTAGGCAATGCAACAAATTAGAATTAAATCGGTGCATGTGGCCATTCCACAGATAGATGTATAAACAGAGACACAAACACAACGTCATTATAGTAACATGAGCACATGATTCATGTTTGTTTGGAGGGGAAACACTAACATGCCTGTCAGAAAGAGTTCACAAGAGGCAAAGTGAAGTATAAACATGCACTTCTCAACCACAGTAATAAAAAAGACATGTTCACTCTGACATCTGCAGAAATATTGTGGATTTACCTTCATCTATGTGCCGCAGGTTTCTCAATCTATTATGAATAATCCTTCTGCCAGCCTGCCATGCTATCTTTTTTGATGGCTCTTTGCTTCTTTGCTGTTTCTTTTTGTTGTGATTTTGTCCTGTTTTCCATTCCTTTTTTTGGTAGTCCGGTACAAGCAGGGGCTTCGATGGCCCTGTATAGGGTTGACCCCCTGCTGTACCGTTTTGTTCTTTTTGATCGGCTCACCAGGTCCAACTTTCTGTTCATACTTTGGGATTTTTGTTTTCTTTTTTTTGCACGGGGAACTGAGAATTTAATTCTCTCTTTTTCTCCACAGGAAAATCAAAAGAAGCTGAACCAAGAGAAACGGTCAAGAGAGTTTTGAAATAAATTACTTTTTTAATCCTCATTTTTGCCTACATGTCCTCAAATATGTTGTGCCCTTTGTGGACATAATAATAATAATATATATAACTTTTGATGTCTTTGATTCTTTTGTGTTGCTCTTTTTATTTTTTGAAACAAATGAGGTTGCATCATACAACTGAGAAATTAAGTGAAACAAGGAAATAAGAATAATTTAACAAATCTACCAAAGATTGAGAAAATATTCAATTGATATGTGGCAACTGTATGAAAGAGGTAAACTTCAAACGTTAAAAAATATGTTAATATTAAATAAATCTGATTATATTGTTGTCTATTAGATATTCTGACATTCATTGTAAATCATATCAAATTAAGTAATAATGAATATAACTAGCAAACTCAAACATTCTTCCATACTTTGTTTTGATTTTTCTAAACGAACCCACAGCTATAAAAACCATTACAGCTATTTCCTGACTTCTCCAGGTGCCTTGTTAGAAAAATCTGCCCCCTCTGTTGCAATTTTATTCATTGCCCAACTTATTAATTCATCAAAAACATAGATCGATTTAGCTCTGACCCATAAAACCCAGAGCTTTTACCTCTGAATCAGCTGGTATTCATTTGCGACATGTAAACTTGAAATGTGGTCATTTTCTCTGACTGGTTCTCTTTGTTCTGTTATTAATCCCATCTGTCCCCTCCATCTTACCTCAGAGAGTTCTCTCCTCCTATGATCCGGCGCTGGCGAGTGTGTACGAGGCGCAGACCGCAAATTGAGCTGACAGGATCTGAGAGAGACAAAAGAGGAGCCACTGATTGTTTGTTTGAGAGAATGTGTGGAAAGATGATGATCGCTATACCATAAACTTCAGCTCGGATTTTCCTGATGTTAAATATTTAGACTGGCAAAAAAAATGAGGTTTGAAATTCACCTTTTAGTACAAAATATGAAGCTGAAATCAATTAGAAATATAATTAATTAGAGTTCCTTTTTGGAGTCTGAACATAATAAATGTTAAAATCTAAGCAGTGAGAAAAACCCTCCAGGCACTGGCTTTAAGTATGGGAATTGTGCAGGCCACACTTAGTTTTGCACAAACTAGCTCTTACTGCATGTGTGACAGGCAGGATGAAACAAAAACATAGATTGACCATTTTACCATCTGGAGGCCTTGCATAAGTATTTGTGCTCCTTGATATTTTTTACATTTTTCAAGGCATAACCACACATTTTAACATATTATATTGGGGTTTTATGTTAAAGATCAACACAAAATGGGCCAATTATATATAGTACTGTTCAATCCATCATCGATAATATGTATAAGATTTTTTTTCACTTTTATTGTGTTCGTCTATTAAATAAAATCTTTATAAAATTCACCAAGGTATTTGTTTTTGCAACATGACAAAACTGAAAAAAAGGTTTTATATTTTCCTCTGTGTTCACTCAAAGAATTTCGGCTCTCTGCTGAGGAGATTGCCCAGCTAGTTTTCTTCAGCTGTGTGTGTTTACTGCATGAGACATTCTGGCAGTGTTTGCTAAACACATTAGAGGTTCTTTATAATTCTTCACATAACTCAAATAACTTTATCTTTATAATTCGACTGACCTTTGACCTCTCTGTTGCTGTGCTGCGTTTCTCCGTAGTCACAGATGACTCCGGCATCCTCGCTGTGGCGGCAGTTGTGCGTGCCGGGCTTCTGTTTGATGCAGTCTGCCAACGAATGCTCCTCACCGTTACACTTCACGTTGTCGACGTGGATGGGGCCTGTCCCTTCTCCAAAGTATGCCATCACACGAGCCTTTGCAGCACCACTGGGTGAAACAGACTCCATGAGATAAAACAGAAACCTCTGCAATCAACAAAAAAATGTTACAAAACAAAAGCAGAATTAAAAGAAAACTTGTTGTTCACAACACCTAGTTTTCGTCAACATGAAATGAGTTGGATGAAATAGTGTGGTATTCCTAGACTGTGATCCCAACCAGGGTTAACACTTTGACAATTTGATCTAGTACACAATGTGATATCAGGAGCCTTTAGGCTGTGGTTGTGACTGTATGGTCTGTAGCTGTGATTTTAATTAAGATTGAAAAGATAGCTGGAAGAGATTTTCTTATGTTGCGTCCCTGGAGTTTGGTGGGTGACAAGTCCTGTAACTCCAGTCATTCATTGGGGATCTGATGTCTCTTACAAAGTCATCTTGTTATGCATGTGTGTCTCCGACAGCTCCCCAAGCAATACTTAGCATGCAGACGGTGAACCTTCATGTCACTTGGAAGCAGGCCTAGAAACTGACATCACACCTCTTTTGTGGGTTTCTCTAACACCACACACATGTGTAATTGTAAGTACACATGTGTACTTTCAATGGAAACTCCATGCTACCCATTGAACAATGTGGAAACCTTTCTTTCCAATAAGCATGTTGGTTAGAACATCTGTTTTAACAGTTGAATGGGGAAGCGAACGATGACGTCAATGTGAAAATAATGGTTGATGAGTTGAAGACATCTGTGATAATGCCATACATTTATGAAGTCTTCCAACCAATGTGAATTAACATCTCACCTTTCATGGAAACAAAAGTGAGTTAAGAAAGGTTTCTATGTGATTTGCGAGTGTAAAAATGATAAATGGTAAAAGGGAATGAGACAAAATTTCTTTTTGGATGCATAAATGTTTATAGGATATTATAAAAAAAAAACCTTCAACAAAGGAGACCTAAATTTTAATACTTACAAAAATAGTTAATTTCATCATTCTATCAATCTATTTTTTTCTCTCCATACAGGGTCCTGCACATATAATTACTGCATGCATAGTAGAAAACTTAAAAATTGGAGTCTGTCAAATGTTGTGGGGGTTTAATCATATGCAGACCTGCTTTTGAAGTAGATCATATTTGGTGGCTGAAGTTTTTGCCCATGTTTCTTTACAAAATCGCTCACACTCAATGCAATTAGATAGAGAGTGAGCAGCAGTTACTGTGGATCTTGTCACAAATTTTCAAATGGATTTAGTACTGGATTTAACATGGCCAAAAGGTTCATTCTCAATTTCATCTAACCAGAGAACCTTCTTCCACTTGTTTGCTGTTAACAGTGAGTTTTTTCTTGCCATTCTCCATGAATACCACATTTTGTGACTCAGCTCCAATGTGTTTAATTGAAAACACGAAGTAATAACGAGATAAAAATTACAATGTGTCTCATCTTGTTCCTTTTTTTTTTATTTAAACATGATGATTTACATTTTGCAGAATGCTCCAACTTTTAAGCAAAGTAACAAAATTCTTCAAAAATGTTCACATGTACATCAATTCCCTACACATCAAGATGCAAGTTTACAATGACAGTGTGTGCATATTTTGTGCCTTAGTCCCTTTAAAACTACTCTCCTTACATCTAGGGACCTGTGTGTAATAAGCTGTCACCACACCCAGCATGACACAAAAGCCAGAAACTAACATGGCTGTTATACACCTTCAGCTTTGTGCCTTTAATTCTTCCAGTTATGCTCTCCAGATGTTGTATTGGTCACAGCAGAGTGAAGCTGAGAGTCTTTTTTTTTTTTAATGAGTCAGGAAGAATCAAAACCTTTTGTTTTTGTTCAGTTCTCCATTGCTACATCTTTGTTTCTCAAAAAGAAACAAAATGCTTCACAAGTAAGCAAAATTATAATATTGGTCATTTGTTAGTCCTATCAGTTTCTACAGTACTTTTTTGTCACACATGTTTGAGCTCATCAAACAACACTGATAAACATAACCTGATTAAATAAAAAGATTAACATTTCAAACGCTGATTACATTTTTAAGGGACAATCGCCATTACAACCACCCCCGTCTTTAATCAGACACTATTTTGTCCCCCACAACTCTCCTGATCTCCATGGCCATTAGCTGTGCTTGAGTTAGGCAGAAAGATAGTGATACAAATTAAACCAACATGTCCATCTATATGATAAGGTTTTGGATAGGCCAAGTCCAAATCTGGACTTAGTGAAATGCATAAACATGCCATTCATGCTTGCACGCCCTTAAATATGGCCACATTAAAACAATTCTCAAATAGGATTCATCAACAGCAATATGAAATACTTCTCACCACTCAGAACAAAAATGTTGGGAAAGTGGTTGCATTTTTTACTTTTAGGGGGCAATTATTAGCATATACGTAGAAAGCTTCAGAAAAAAAATAATATAAGTCTAATTTAATATTAGTCTATGGATTTTTTCTGCTGACTTGCCTTTAACTCAGTGTGAACTATCCATGATCTTTTGCTTATTCTGGGGCCAGCTTGAGGGGCCAGTAGCCTGGCACCCAGAGTTCACTCTCCCGAGCCATTTGGTCCAGCTCCCAAGTGGCCCGAGTGGGAATGCCGTGGGCTTCTCATTGCATTCTCTTCAGCTGGACTGGGAATGCTTGTTGATTCCCAAGGCATTCCCAGTCCAGCTGAAAACCATGGTTCTTCCGGCGTGCCCTGGAAGCAGCTGCAGTAAGCCCTAACTCACCAAGGAGGCGTCCAAGAGGCATCCTAACCTGATATGAAGCACCTCTCCACTGGCTTGTCTTAACAAGGAGAAGCAGTGGTTCTAATCTCAGTGCTTAGATGGCTTGCCTGTAAGTCAGCATGAACTACTGTAAGGATATTTGTGATCGAGTTTGAAGTGGAAAAAAACATTCCAGACAAAGAAAAATAAGCCACATCCAAGATCTAAAAGGTGCTGATGGATTGTGCAAAAAGAGCAGGCAGTCTGAATTCACTTAGCTGAGCCTAATGTAAAACATGATGATGTTCAGAAACCACAAAATCGAAATAAGTATTTCTCCAGAGTTTGAACCTATTTCCAACATCCTGATCTTGACCACAATTGCAAATTAAAGGTTTAAGAAGGTGCTATAAGACTTAGATGACTATCAAAGATGTTATCTTGCTACAAGCACCACAATGCGTGGTGTTCCCATTTATTGTAGATTAGCTGCTCTATGCATCTTGGATAAGTGGAAACGTACTACTAAAGAGGTTAAAAGTAAAAATAGTTTCTTGTATATTTGAGGGCTCAGATCTAATGTTGTCAAAATAATGAAATTGTGAATAACATTAAACTGCATATAATTGCATATATGCATTATTTTTTCTGTAAATATTAAATCTACATTTACAAATTATCAAAACAAAAAATGTAAGATTTTACTTGCTTGTTCTTTAATGTCTTCTTAGCAAAGTCTGTTCTACTGTCCTACTATTGTACAGTTATCATTCTGCAACAAAATACCACATTGCTTCACTTTTCTACTAATTTATTTGCAAATTTTTGCATCATTGGCAATAGTACCTGCATTCAAGTTTGTATTTTTTTGAGAACTGCTAATTCAGCCAAAGCAGATTACTCATTGCCACTCTGGCTTGTGGAGGCAGGCAAATCGTTAAACTGAGCATTTGCAAGTACTAACTGAGAGTTAGAAGTAGGTTTTAGGGACCTACCTCTTTGTAGGTCTTTTAAACCCAACAAAATAAGGAGCCCAATTCATTTTTGTCACAGGTCTGACTGAAATTTTATATATTTAAGTGCTGTGTGTGACACTGACACTTCCAAACGAGAAGCAATATATCTTACTTGAGTAAACCTCAGGGGATTTCATAATATGCTATTTATAACCTTGTGTCTAGAAGTACAAAGCTGTCATAGAGGCAATTTCCAAATATCAATACCTGTAGCCCAGCTGCCTACACACCACCTCAGCATCTTGATCAGTCCATCCATCATCACACACAGTCCCCCATTGTCCAGACAGAAAGAGCTCAACCCGACCTTCCCTGGAGCTTTCCCCTCCCACCAGCCGCACAAGGATACCTGGAAAAAGGACACAAAGCAGCTCTATTAAATCTAGACTGATTTATGACCAAATATGAAAAGACTATAGACGGTTTTAGAAAACTTTACAAGGCAGGATTTCCAGGAAGGAACCCAGCATTTTCACACTTAAGAAGCACTTTGGTGAGAGCAGGAAAAATAGTTCAGCTGACATGAAACAGGTTCTACATTTGTCTTAATTGCGGCTGTGACAATGATAAAGATTCATTTCTACTTGCCGAAGACACTCTGAACAGAGCTTGGGAAGATTCAAACAAACCACTCAACATTCCTGACAAACTTGATCCTCCAGGGCAGAATGTTTCTGTAAAGGCAGCTTGAGCTGACATGCATTTTACAGGGTAGTGGTTGGCACACCTGTCTGCCTTCTTACAGAAATGTTAATTGTGTGTGTGAGCTTGGAACGGGAAACTCTCAATGTCTTTTCAGTCTGTGACGAACATATATTTTCCTTTGCTCTTTCCTCAATCTGTCTTGTTCTGTCTTTCTCAAAAGTGATTCACACACATGCACAAACACACTGTCTGTCACATCAGTCAGAGTTTTATATTGATTGTTACTCAGTTTGCACACTTGCTCAAACATATGCACGTACATCGATGCGACCTGAGTAGACACTAATGGGTTTTCCATGTGGAGATTTAACCTATCAGTTTACTCTCCTACTAAGTCTAAGTTTGGACAGACTTTCTGATGTTTTCTTTGAGAAGAAATAGGTTGTGAAAATGTTTTAAAGCTGAATTTGCAAGCTGAATGTTGTAGACAGTAAGTTCAAGGGTAACACAAACTTAATCTTTGCGGCTTTCATTATATCCGCAACAGAATGTAACATTTTTAAAAAATCTTGTTGTTTCAGAGAACAATAGGGCTGAAAGATTAAAGCTAAGGAAGTAATTGTGGGAATGTTTGCTTCTCAGTTAGTGCTGATGAATGAGGAAATTGTGACGTTTGTGCTCCTGCTCAGAAACAGAAACACTTCTGTTGCTATTAACTAACACAAACACATTAATTTGTGTTTCCATCATTTACAAACTTAGTTACTTTCCAAAAGACGTGATCCTCTCTGTTAATTTGATAGCAATGACAGAGAGATCTTTCATAGCTCTTTTTATTAATGCTATTGAGGAAAATATTGTAAATCATACAAAGAAATATTTCTGAGTCACAAATCTGAATATTGTGCAGTTTTAGCAGTAAGTGAATATGCTATATTGTTAACTCTATTTCATATTATGAACAAATGAAATACTGTAAATGCTTGAAACCTTGACCTCAGATGTACTAACGAATATCCTGAATAACTGGGTCTGTGCCTGGAAAATATTCTATTTAAAATAAATCTAAATTCCAAGAGTATTAGCAAAGCAAATTTTTAAATTTGCTTTAAAATTTTGAGCAAAAAGTAATGAGACTTGTTGCCATGATGAGTGTAAGCAAAATTCTGACTATGTGTCTCAACATCAGTGTAAAAGTGACTGAAACAGCCAAAATACAAGAGTGCCACCATTCAGAAACTGATCAAGCTGAAATTACTGAATCACACTTTCTCCTTAGCAGTATTTCAGAAATGAAAGAAGTCGCCAAAAATTAGTTCAACAAAATATACTATACTGAACTTTGTTTAACCCTCTCTCCACTCTATGTGAGCTTTCTAAGTCACACTCTATCTCCAACAAAAAACACCAATGTTCCCACAAACTCTGTGTCATGATCTCTAACAAGTGTGAAAGAAGGAGAGAGTTCATAGGACTGCCTGGTTGATCTGCTGTTAATTCATTTCCAAAATAAACCCAAACAAATCTCCTGTGGTATGCTAGGAGGGGAAGGAGAGAGCTGTACACATACTAACAAACACTGAAACATAAATACATTCACATATATATTGCACTTCTAAAACACATATTCAGTGGGGGTATGTGGGAAGAGGTAGTTCTTCAGATTCTTTCCCAACACTACCTTCTAAAACCACATACTGAAAACGCCATCTCTCCTTTGACCTTATTATACGTTCATACAGAACAACCATGTGAAATCTAAACTTATTTTCTTATATTCCTTTCTAGGCTTATCGCAACTTTACTGGTGCCAGAAAAGTCATGAACATGATTAACAATGCTACATTCAACATTCACACCATCATCATTTCCTGAAGGCAAATACTTGTTCAGTAACACCTTTATGGAAACCACTGCCATGCCTGAGTTGTAAATTAACAAGCTTCTTCATAAAGTCATCAATAATATACTTTCATGTATGTGAATAAGTTGACACTAAAGTATTTAATTGGATTTCAACTGGTTTCAGCTATAATCCTACCAGCAACATCTAATCACAATCGTAAGAATTCAGAAAACTTTCCTGTCTTGTTCATGCACGCTCACATGCCAAAAAATAAGGTATGCTTGACAGTGAGATAAAATACTTTCTTACTAGCCGGAGAACCTTTTGCACCTTGTTCAGAGCTGCAGGCGATGTTAACATCTTCCTGGTGTGTGCAGTCATGGCGGAGCCACTCCCTTTTGTTGCACAACAATAGACTGGGTTCTTTTCCTGTGCAGCTCACATCGTCCAAAAGAATTGGACCTGACCCCACCCCAAACCGTGGAACTGGGTTCATGTTGAGTCCTTCAGAAGGGAGCGTCTCGCCCATCCTGCCATGTAATAAATAGGTCAAACATCCACTATTAAAACCATATTTAAATGATTTGATTGTAAATCATAAGTGAGAATAAATAAATATGTCAAATTACCTGTAACCAAGCTGTCGACACACAACTTGGGTGTTTGACTCTGTCCAACCATCATCACACACCGTTCCCCACTGGCCATGGTAGAAGATTTCTAAACGTCCCTCGTGGCTTCCAGCTCCCCCAGCCAACCTGATGGTACCATCTGTCGAGACGGAAAATCAAAAGAGCAAAGCGCTCATGTTGAACATAGTTTTGCATTTTTTGAAGAGTTTACTTGTTTCATGTTGAAGATGGTCATAGATGTACTCTTTAGATGGGAAATACCAAAGTCAAAAACACAGAATTCAATACAAAGAATTCAAATATCTACTAAGCAGGATACAAAATAAAATAAATCCTATAAATTCAACGCATAAAAAACCAAAAAGAACATGAATACATTTGTGTTTTCAGTCTGGTAAAATGTTGTATGTGATGTTTTTATTTACTTGTTCTACTTTGCAGTATTTTTTTTTTTTACTTTGATTTTATGATTTTTTGTGAATTATATTGTTGGGATCAATACTTTTTTATTCTCGATATCAGATTGCTTATCTTTTTTTGTTGAACTAATATGTACGGTCATATTTTCTCTTACACTGGGCTTGTTAGACTGTGAGTAAATGTTTTAACAGGAAGAGGTGTAGCTTCACATGGGAGTTAAGCTATCATGACAAATGTCAGTTTATTGATCACTTTTGAATGGAACTCTACTGATTTACCTGTAAGAGGACTGCAGGATACTCCAGCATTCTCAGAGTGCAGACAGTTGTGCTCTCCCCAGGCACTTTTTGGACACTGCTCCAAAGTGAGCTCATTGCCTGAGCAGCGCACCTCGTCCAACCAAACGCGGCCTGTACCTTTGCCAAAATGTGCTTGGCTCCAAGCTCTCGCAACTCCACTGAAAAGAAAACACAATGTCTAGAAAATAAATGGTTTGCCCTGCTGTAACTCTATCACCACTTCAAAATTGAAGTGGTGATAAATAGTGCCTCACAAGGTTTAAATATAATACAGTTCGTATTTAAACTGTATGGCACGGTCATTGTGCATTTTAGATTTTTAAACAAAAAAATTATTTGTCATATAAGATTGTGTAAATCACAACCATTGCGGCACATTTGCAGAAAATATAGAATTGCTAAATATGCATAACTCCATGGTGCGAGAATCCATGCAGGAACAATGAGTCTGATTCACTGTTTGACTCCCAGATGTTCTTTACTCCTCACTCCTCTCTCTGCGTCTGAATGGAAAGAATACTTGTCATACTTTTAGAGGCACTTGGAGAGAAAGATGGCTCACCACCCACATTTATTCTGCTTCATTTTCCTTCTGTCATACATATTCCTTAATACTCAAAATGTGCATTCTTGTCTATACAGGGCAATTTGTTAGTAAATGTTTTGGATCAAAATAAAAAAAACAAAAACAATTTATTTGTGTGCATATATATATATATATATTTGTGTGTATGTTGTCTTACTTTTACCTCAACCCCAGCTGTCGACACACCACTTCTGCATCACTGTTGTCCCATTGGTCATCACATATGGAACCCCACTGTCCTGCATGATAGACCTCAACCCTGCCTTCTGACTCTGACTGACGTCCAACCAACCGCAAAGGAAGGGTCCCAACCACTAATGTGCACACAAAATGAAATTCACAAGTTTACGTACATCTTTATACCAGGATCTTTGTATGTTGACTCAATATGGTTTTTATAAAAGCATACACACTTGGACTTTTGTTGATTTTATGATATAAAACCCAGAATTGGGGATAGACAGTATTTTATCAGGATTTTAATTGATAGACATACACAAATTAGTACAAAATTCTTAAATGAAAATATGTTGAAAAAGGGTGGCATGTGGCACATTACACAGGTTAGGGATAAGGTCCTGGGTTACAAAACTATTGACAAAGCATAGTTTGTCAACAAACATCACACAGTTAACATTGAAAATTGAAAGCATATGACACAAATAACAATGTACCAATATATAGCTGTCTTCCTAAACTAATAACGGGCTAAGAAGAGCACTCAATAAAGGAGCAGCCAAGAGATCTGTGGTAAATTAGGTAAATTAGGAGGAGTATGGGCATCACAATGATTCTGTGTAAACAGTACATGTCCTCCTTATACCAGAAAAATATTCAGTTGGACCCATTCGACACTAGCCTGGCCATTGCCTTTCTATGCAACTGTCCTCGAAAAAAGTTCTAGCATAGTGCTTGTGTGCTTGAGTATGTGAGGAGGCATACTTCAGAATGCAGGTTATGTAGGTCTACCACATAAAGTCCAAACAAAATGCACTAAATTGTGAAGTTGCATGGACATAAAATCAAAAAAACGTTGTGTGAATACTTTTGCAAGAACCTGTCAATCCTATGGATGATTATTGAGTATTTTAGAACTGTGAGACTTTGCTGGCTTTTCAGACCTACTTTTATTCAAGCAAACAGTGATACATCAATGCCAGAATCATTCCTAACACATGAGGCAGGCCTACCCCTCTGTTGGGTACAGGTAACCGCTGCAGCCACAGAACACTCCTCGCCCTTCCAGGTAGTTTTGGGACACTGGAGCAGGTCTGGCTCTTCTCCCTGACAATGAACCGCCAACCAGTGAAGTCTGGCTTGTTGGCGGCGAAACAAAGGAACTGTACGAGCAAGACCAGACACCCTAAGAGGAGATCGTTGGGCACATAGGTTATTTGTGCAAAACAAAACTAACATCAGTCTAATGCTTCAAATGGACTTGTTAAATGCTAAACAATTATATGAATAAAAAAATTATTTATTGCTATGTGATAAGAAATCATTTGGAAATTCAGCAAGTCCATCCTGACATTAGGTTTACAGGCCTCAAGAAACTGGTTCCTGAAATCCCCAGCTTTCAGTTTGCTCACCAGCAGCTTTCAATAACTTAGCATGGGAAAGTTATCAGCGAGACTTCCAGCTAATATATGGCTGACATTTGCCCTCCCTCCTTTTGACTGTGTGCTTTCATTGACTTCTGTGTGAATGCACACATGCTGCACAGACCTGCATTCGCATCAGAATGTGGGTCTGTGCTGGCGTTAGTGATAGCATGTGTAGCAAGCATATACAGTGACTGTGTTTTCCAGGGAAAGCAGATTCCTCAGTAGACCAAGTGTGCCCCATATTATGAACACAGCTGATATGAATAACTGCTTTACAGGCTCCCCCAAGACCTTTCTCTGGCATAGCTATACCTCATAGTTAGAACCACGAGACAAGTCGCACGCAAAGGTCGGCGGGGAAAAGGAGTGAGCTTACAGCAATGTAAATAACTGAGCTAATTAGGGATGTAAAGGTCACAAAAGAAAAGTACACACACTTTGGAAAGAAATGAGAACAGTTCCTAGAATATATGCCTGATGGCAACAGCAGCCCACGCTTGTGAATTTCTAACAGATGGCAGATATTGATTCCCCCTTTGCACCTGTGTTTGAACACACATGTGGGAAGATAAGGACACAAGTGAATGCATGCATGCTGCTGGCTCTCACCCCTGGCCCAGCTGTCTGCAGACCACTCCGGCATCTTCGTCCTCCCAGTCGTTGCCACAAATGGACCCCCAAACTCCTCCCACATACACTTCTACCCTACCATCAAGCTTGGAGCGACCTCCTTGCAGACGAACTGAGCCTGGGGTGGTGAAAAGATAGTGCAAAGTTCAAAAACCGTTAATAACAAGGTGCGTGATAAGTGTGGAGACATTAAGGTTCAGTAAAATTTGCAAAGAACAGATAACTCAAAAAAACAGAAGACTGTTTTTTTTAATATAAAACCACATCAATATCTAGGAATGAGACACCGATAGCGATTATTACTTTGTACAAAACAAAACAAAAAAAAAAAAAAAGCCTATCTCATGTGCTTACCGTGCCACAACTTTTCCACAAAAAAAGCTAAAGCAGTAACTGTTGCAAAACTTCAACAAGACAGGAAAAACAATCTTGATTGATTTTTGAGTATTTCAAACAATGGCGAAAAAATGGCAAGACAGAGGAATCTTTATGTATCAAAATTCACTTTTGAAAGTACAGGGGTCAAGTTGCCTTGTTATCGTGAATGCTGCAGGCATTGCCACTTAAATATTTCTGCATAATTTGTGCTACTGCAATCACTCTTCAAGTTTTTATTTGCGTTATGCTCAGTCTTCAGAAAAAAAAAAAACACAATGACTCTTTAGCTCTTAGGATTCCAATAAAATTTTTCCAACCCTTATGCCAAATCAAAATCCATCCCTCCTTTCAACCTTGATTCCAAACTTCTTCCAATCTGTACACCATAACACCATAATACACCATAACTCCTCCACTCCTTTTAAATCAGCTGGCTTTAGCTTTTTTTTTAGCGCATTTTAGCTCATAAACTATTGTTATTGCATTTCTAATACTCTTTGGGTGGGATTTTTGCATTGACCAAAAGTTTTCACTCCTCTTCTAGAGTTTTTCAATTTGTGTTTCCCAGACTTTATTCTGCTGCTTCTGCCTATATCTTCCATTCTTGTAAGTCTTCTGCAGTTGACTTCAAATGCTTCTCAAATTCTCAGTTAAAATATTCAGCTTGCAGCATTTACATTGTATTTTTGCGGGATATGCACATTTTTCTGTTTTGGTACTGCTCTACAAATTTGATTTCTTACTAAATTTAGGGAAAATACATTATGGTAGTATGCTTTTAAATGGACCTATGTCCTTTTATGAAGTGCATGTGAATTGACTTTTATTTCATCCTTTTCAAAAACAATAATACAAAATAAATACACTTTATTTGTAGTAAAAAAAATATTTTTTTGGTAAATTGTTAGTAGTAGTTTGTCCCAGTACTGCATATTTAAATGGACAAAAAATATTTACTCTAACAATGAGCTTTCTGTAGAAACATGTTCATTTAAATGCCTTTTGCACTTTCAGATGCATACAGATCTTGTACAAATGTTGTCATTTTCTGATCATGTAGAAGATGATATGGTATAGTATACTGCACATATTATTTCTTTATCCAGTATTTTTTGCATGCTTGTACTTCAAATATGTGTCTTTCTATCTTTCTCCCTGCTAATATGGATGATTTGGACAGCCATGTAGATAGATTTGCTGAAATAGCCAATGGATGAATGAATGACAAGAAAAAACCTGGTAGCTTGCAGCAAAAAGGACCAGGGCTTGGGCTCTTTCTGCTTGCAATTTGCATATCTTACCTATAAATTTTACACTTTATTTGAAAAAGTAAAGAGGTATTGCAAATCAACAATATAAAATTGTTGATTTTATGTATCATTGACTATATGGTGAGGTATGTCATAAACTTCTGCTGATTTGTGTCAAGTCCAAAGTCAGCCCCTGTTAAAACCTGGGCTTTATCAAGACAATGATGATGCAATAGTTCAATCTAAAGGAGCCACAAACAAGTTCTGAGTGAACATACTGTACAGCACATATAGTTTATTTTTGAGAACTGAATTTAGGTCTTATTAGTAAGCCATTATGTTGCAAATTAACAAAAGTAAACACTTCTGTACAAGCCACTTTCTGCATAATAAGTCTCTAAAATGAGTTTCGCCTTTTGAACTGAATTATTGACATACATTAACATTTTGACATTCAAATTTATTGACATGTACATTCAAGATCTTTTCTTTAATAAGAACAAATAACGTGTTTTTTTTGTTTGTTTGTTTTTTTTTATCACAAATTAAGAAGATACAATGTCTATGGGTATGCCTGTGCTGATACAAACACCCATAAACGGGGCTTTGGAGGTGAAGACGTGCCTCTTTTTGCTTTCAGCAGATCTGAACTTGCTGCAGAGAAAACTCTGTCAGAGGCTTCCCTCATTTTGTAGCACAGAAAACAAAAACCGCCTCAAATAGAGACACCGCTTAAGTATTTATTAAGCTATAAAAATTCAAAGATGCAAGGTCGTCATTTTTCAGTAACACACCACATTCCTCCACCTAAACAAATACATTTATTAATTATCATTGATACTACGCAAATAAATAGTACACGTGCAGTCAGTCATAAAGGAAGCCCCGCAAGGCGCTGCGCTGCACACCGCTGGAAAACATCTGCAGACTCCTCTCTCCATCAGCTCAAAATTACCAACACATCTTTTTTTTTTTTTTCTTAAAGGTGCATTAATTTTGTAATAATGAATCAAATTACTTGAAGTATCCGTGTTTATGTCTGCTGGTCATGTCACACAAAAATGCATTTAATTGGCAAGAAGCTGCATGTTTACCTTGTTTACAGTCGCAGTACCCCCAGTCAACTCTGCCTTTGTGGTTCCTAAAAAAGCACCAGGGACGGATCCTACCGTCCGGGTTGCGACAGTGGTTGTGCTCTCCTATCCCTCTGCCCGGATAGCGCTCTTTGAATCCGGCCACCTCGGTCCAGTTCATGCACCGGCTGCCGGACTCGGTCACGTCGATGGCTCCCCGGTATGAACCATCCTTCCCCCGGCTCCGTGCGCAGTCTGTGAACGGCAGGATGAATGAGGAGAGGCTGCTGGAATAACAGTCGCTGGCAAACACAAACACGACCACTGAGGCAAGAAGCGCCGCACTCATGTTCGGTCTGTGCGCAGAGCAGCTGATAACGGCGGAGATCTAATTCACTCATCAGCTGACGGGTTCCCACTCATTCAGTCAGCTCCAGCTCTCTTCCCAACGCTTTGCACTAGGAAGAGCGTGTCAGAGGAAAACGACCAGGAATGATCCTTTTTGCGTGGTCTGATGGGGAGGAAACTCACCGAGGAAAAAAAGGGATTAACATCAGTGATTAATCGAATAAGTTTATTCAGGTTTATTCAGCACCACGCCGAGCGGTGAATTTAAAGATTAAAATATCTTTTTTTTGACTCTCTCTTTTTTTCAGACATGGTGATGTTCGCGCAAATGTTTTTTTTTTTTTTTCTTTCTTTCTTTTTGACGTTATGGGATTTCCTCTCTGCTCTTCCATAAACTATGTGATCTCACTGCATCCTGCTGATCTGTTGACAGATAATTAGGTCTGGACTTTACTGCAGTCAGACCATTTCCATCATAGTATAGATTGTGATGTATCTACTAATGCGGTGTAACAACGATATATCTCTATAGATAGCTTTTAATCTGCTGCTCTTGCACGTTAATAGCAAAAATAAAACGTGGACTTGCATATACATGAACTACCCTTGGAAAAGTTCATTAATAACTTATAGTAATTAGACATAAATATGGCCCAGTTTTTAATTTGTTATTAAAACAAACCTGCCTATAATTACCTATGAGTTGCACACCTTCATTGTAATAAATACAGTCAGTGTGCAATTTGCCTCAGTGCAACTGATCTCTTGCCTTTTTTATGAGAGACAACTATCATGTCTAAGCACTGAACCATTACTGTTCATGGACCAGAGGATGCTGCTTGCCATGACCAAGTGGTTTTGCCTATTAAAACTTTCTTCTCAAGGAACATTAAACGGTTATATTCAGCAACGGACAGTGAAAATATATGGAAATGTTTAATGTTCCCTAAATATTCTCAAAAGATTACAACTTTCACAAAGTAATCTTTTACTAAACTTCAAACCAAATCATTCCCTGTAGGTTCTAAAAAATATATCTACAATGTTTACAATGCAACCCTAATAAAAACCATTAGTGTAGAATTTCCTAAAGATCCCCCAGCTTATCTACAATGTCCCATTTAAAGATCATTTGGGGAATTTTGCCTAAAAGGCTTCTAAAGAGAATTCACCTCCTTCACAATGTAACTTTTAGAAAATCTTCAGGGAAAGTTGTAAAGGTCCACTGAATATTATCTGATGATCTGTCTGTCCATGGTGTACTCTTCCTCTTGCTTTATGACCCCTGGAAATAGGTACCAGCTCCCCCTTGATCTTGCAAAGATAAGCAGGTTCAGCCAATACAGACAGAAACCCTTCAGAGAATAATTCCCTTAAAGTTTCCAGAACAGTATAAACAACTTTTACTGTGTAACCCTTAGAGAAAATTATAATTAAGTGAGAAAGAGATCCAAGGAGCCTCTTATGGGTCCAGAGTTGCAGGTTGGGGACCTTAACCTAGCCATTGAAAACTTCAATACTGTCGCAATACGACTGAAGGTAAAAGTGCAACAGCTTAACTTAATTTATTGTTTAAGTAAAACCGTAAAGGTGAAAAAAAAAAAAAATAGGTTACAATTTGTGTGGCAGCACGCATAAGAAATTGATTTAGCATCATCTCATCTCTTCAGTACAGAAGCTGTAAGAGGGGGCAAGACCAGCTCCAGTTCTACAGGAGCACTAGTCCTTGCAGGTCCTGCCTATAATTACCTATGAATTGCACACCTTCATTGTAATAAATACAGTCAGTGTGCAATTTGCCTCAGTGCAACTGATCTCTTGCCTTTTTTATGAGAGACAACTATCAACTAAATCAATTGATAGTTTACCAGAGAGCACAGTTGCAATGTGCACTGCTTCTTCACAACGTTTCTCTTTATATTTTGAATTCGTCACTTGCTCTGTAAGCATCAAAGTCCTTCCAATATTTTTCAAGAAATGTATTTACATATTAATATTTCACAGCAATCCATGAAAATATAATCTACCTCTTAAGGTTCTTTTAAAAAGAGGTGTCTTCAAAATTATTTGAAGGGGAATATGTGCACGCCAAGAAAGGCGTCATACGTGTGTCGTCATCACGGGGCGACCATTCGCAAACTGGCAAACAAAGTCGGCTTACACCGGTACTCGTTCACGTGAGCGGGGATACAAACTAATATTCAGTTCGCCGCTACAGTCGAACAAATAATACTAAATTTTCATGAATTCCTTATTTGAACACAAAGTTAGACTTTTTTTTAAAGGCAAGAGCCCCAGTTTCAAAAGCCGTGCTTGACGAGACTTCAACATTGATAAAGTCGTGTGTTCCGGTGTGCATAACAAGCATACCTATTGTGAATTTTAGCGGCTATCTTCCCTTAGCAGGTTTTGATTGCAACTTGCTAGTATTTAAATGCATCTTGACTGAGTTTTCTTTATGTAAATTTTAAGAAACTATTAAGCTATTAAAGAAATGAACAGCCGACTTCAAGAGATACGTGAGAGACAAAAGCTAAGGAGGCAACTCTTAGCTCAGCAGGCAAGTATACAATCAGCCAGCTAGCTTTAGCAGCAATAGCTTCAGGCTTATACTGGATGAATAAACTATCACGGATACAACTTAATTGGATCGGCAGGTGCTCATGTAACTCCTCCATGTATGAAGGAAACGGGGAATAGTTCTACTTTCTGTGTAAATTAATGCAATGGATTGATTTTCGAGACTCTAGCTAACAGTAAACTAAAGCACTGCAAAAATAAACGGAAAAAGCAGGATATTGACTGACGGGAGACACAACTTAAGATACGTTAGTAATATTATGCTGTATTGTTGTGTTGTTTGTTATTCTTTTCAACCCACAGTTGGGAGCTGAGAGCGCAGACCGCATTGGAGTTGTCCTGCACAGTAAAGATGAACTCAAAGAGATAGAAGAGACGAGAGAAATATCCAGGTAAAATACCTTGACACAGACAATATCTGCAGCTACGAATACATTTGGAAAGAAATACAAGTGAAAATGAGATTAAGAAGATTAATTTAAAAAAATCTAGTTTTCCAAATCTATGTTTTCTTTCAGTATATGATTTTAAAATTTAGTTTAGATGTTAAATTTAAAATTGACAAGGTTAGAATTGTGCATAAGTATTAAATATTATTTTAACATATTCTTCAGCTGCTGAGTTTAAAGCAGAGTTAGGATATTAAATTATATCCCATTTTTATGACGTCATAATCCACAAACATCACCTGAAAATTAAGGAGTCGAGACACATCTGTAAATCTGTCAAGACATGGGTGTCTACCTAAGTTATCACAGTCAACAGACCTGTGATAACTGCTATGGGAGCTGGGGAGAATTAGTCAACAAGTCCATTTTTGATTGAGTACTCAAGGCAGCTGTTGTTCAAAGAAAACCACAATACATCTACTTTGAAAGTTGTCTAAAACTATGTAAGGAACTCTGGTCAGATGAGAATATAATTAATAATTTTTTGGCCAACCTGTAAAACGCAAAGTGTGGAGGAAAACAATTACCGGACATTAGCGTTAACACTTCCTTTTCACAGTGAAAGATGACTTTGTACTGTGGGAAGGTTTTTCTGATCACAAAAGATGGGAAGATGTAAACAACTAAATAAAGTTTTATCCTTGAAGAAAAAAAAGAGAAAAGAACTAGAAAAAAATTCTGTCTCTGTGGTTAGTGCTGTTTCCTTTCATCATCTGTCTGAAAGGCACTTTTTTGTTAAGTAGCAATGCATTGTTTTTTCCATAGATGTAAAACATGGTCTTGCATTTAATACTACTTGCATGTACAGTTGGAATTTTGCTATCTGTTTTTTTTTTTTTTCTGAGAAGCAGTAGTCCTGCACATTTCATAACACAGTTGAAATGTGGTTTAATTTGTAGCAGGTGTGATTTGGAATAAAAATTATATGCAGTCTGTCAAAGTGAAAATATCATCACTGTCAAAGGTTGTGGCTTATTTGGAATGTGAAGGCATTGAGAACATTATAACTGTTTGTTTTGTTTTTTTTCGTGACACTCTGTTTTGTTTTACAGAGCGTCATATGATAGTTCAGCCCCTCCTTCTAAAAAAAAACCACAGACAGACGGAGAGGACACAGAGGAAGATGTAGAAGAGCAAAAAGTGAGTGTGTTGACTTGATGTTTGTCATACATATATGCCACTTTAAGAAATACCCACTTTCTGTTTAAAAACAGGCACAATGACAGCATTAAACTGAAACAGAATTTACAAAAAATGTATAAAGCATTTTGTACACGTTAATTCAAAGGTAAATAGCATTCTGAGTCATGTTTCTTGTGAAGTGGCTCTACAACTTCAGTAAATAGGGATTAACTATCACCTGGTAGTGTTTTTTTTTTACCAACTATCCACAGTTAGGTAAAAAAATGTTTTAAAGCAGTTTCCAGGAATGCATTTGTATTTTTACAAAAATAAACCTGCAGGCAACACAATCTCCTGAATTCTGCTGAAGATTAAGGTATATGTTAGGCACTGATTGTTTAACACTCACTTTGATTCCATTTAACAATTCACTTAAAATTGTTTCATTATTTATTCAATTATGGTTTCATGGGAGTGTGAAGTAAGAGGATATTGTTAAATGTTAGGATGCCCTTTGCATATCTGATCTCTGATCTGTGTGTTTTTTATATTTTTTCTTGGAGTACAAGGAAATGTTTTATGGGCTGTGATTCAGTCAACAACTCATGATTTTTTTATGTCACAGTCTGGTATCGGCTCAGCCTACCTGTACTCTTTTAGTGACCTCAGTGTTACGTCACTCTTTGTACTGCCCACTAAAACACAAAAAGGAAATTAATTGGGTTTTTCCCCTTTTTGCTTCTTCCTTGAAATTCTTTTTTTTTTTGTTTTGTTTTGTTTTGAGTTCAAGGTCAGTTCTCATCATTTCTTTGTTGTATTTTCATATATAATGACAACAGAGAATCCAACTATTAATAATTGTTGCTCCAAAAACGTCAAGTCATGATGATTGTAATTTTTCTCTTTTTCTTCATTTGCTTTTAAACAAATGATTGTCATTTGTATAAATATACCAATATTGTGTTGCTCGTATTACACAAATGCATATGTTTGTATTCTAAATTGTATGTTTGTACATGCTCTGTTTGTGTGTTCTAGGATGAAGTAGAAGTGCAGCAAGAAGAAGAGAGCAACCCATATGAGGAAGTGTACAAGGATTCCAGTACTTTCCTCAAGGTTGGAATATATTTTGTGCACACTTTTTCAAAATGTCATCAGAGGATTAATTTAGAAAGTTTGTTTACTTTATTGAGACGGTAGAACTTGTGCCCTGCATTAAGTACATCATAATACATTTCAAAGTCATTTCCAGTAACTGTAGATTAAACTTTTAAGTGGTAAGTTTTAGGTAAGTCAACATAATCCTTCCTTACAGGACAGTATCAGGAAGAAGATTTTGCTAAATACTCAGAACCACATGATGCTGGAATCTCTCCAGAATTCATGAGTATTTCCTAGTTAAGACGTCAATAGCACTGGTATGTCCTGCATCAAGGTTCGTCCTTTGGAAAGTTGTGGTTTTAAGTTTTGACTTACTGAAATGTATGGTTGCTGTGACTCTGTTTCGAGTAACAGAAAGTGGAGTTGCCAAGGAATTTAATGTTTTGTATGTTGTGTTGTTGTGTATCTTGTGGACCATGAGTCTGTTGAATAAAGTAAAGTTGAAAGTTTAAGGTCCTCGGAAAAAACTGAAAAAAGTTTTACCATTTTAAAATTCACTTTTACAGTTTATATTCTTTAACTACTGCCAGTCATGTGTTTAATTCAAGTTTTTTGTCATCTGTTGTAATTATTACATTTAGTTTCTTTCATCACATACAAAAAAAAAAAAAAAACATCCATAAATCTTGGTATTCAGTTTTGATTTATGGAAAACTAAAAAAAGCTAAATATGGTTCAGTGCAGGAAAAGCTAAAGAAAATAAATGCACAATAAAAACTGTTTTGTCACTATCAGTCATGTTGTACATGACTGGTCATCATTCATGTCTTTGAGACAGTGAAACTCTTGAGATAAACAAGTCTTATTTTAGCTGTGACTTTGCAGCTTGAAGAACAAGTTTTGTTGGCCATGTTAATGTAGTGTCAGTGGAAGGTGTCAAAGTTCAGAATTTGAGGTATTTCATTGTCAATGTCAAAAATGCACTTATTTCAACGTACATGACTCAGAAAATCAGCATTGGCGAGTTTTAGCAATGATAGACAACTTATGTTCATATGAAATCTTTTGCATTTTTATTCTTTGTGGCACAATTATGTATTTTTATGTACATTGAAGTTAAAAACACATACTATTTTTTTTGTTCTTGCCCTACTTTGCAAATGTATTTCCTTCCCTTCTCATTGACTTTCTAAAATTCTCAGGGTACTCAAAGTTTGAACCCCCACAATGACTATTGTCAGCACTTTGTAGACACTGGACACAGACCACAAAACTTCATCAGGGATGTTGGTGAGTAGAGTATTTATTGTTTATTTTTTATTTATTTATTTATTTTTCATATGTTCTAGTGTCTTGTCAGTGAACTGTCTTCTGTGTTTAAGGCTTGGCTGACCGATTTGAAGAGTATCCTAAACTGCGAGAGTTGATTAGACTCAAAGATGAACACATCTCTAGCACCAACATTCCTCCTATGTAAGTTAAATAACTACATAAGTTGTGATACTTAACCTGGTTTCAAATATGTATTAAATATGTACATTTTTGTTAAGGTATCTCCAGGCGGATCCGGAGCACTTTGACCTGCGGGAATTAAAAAGCGAGTTTGATGTAATACTGATTGAGCCTCCCTTAGAGGAATATTACAGGGAGTCGGGCATCAGTCACACAGAACGCTTCTGGACCTGGGATGATGTCAGTACATAATTTGTTTTATTGTTGGTTCTTATTAGAGCTGAATGATTTCTCGAGTGATTTGAGTTCCTTGGTGATTAAAATTCCTGGAGAAAAAATTATCTGCCTCGAAGCTTCGTTAAATTACATTTTATTATTTAGCTCACCGTGTTCCGGCCAGATTATTACTTACGCTGGGTCACTGCAGTTATTGATAGGGATGCTCAACTGTGAAAAAAATGGACTGATGTTTATACTGCTGTTATGTTAGATCCACCAATGTTTCACTTTATCTTTTTTTTTTTTATTATATTACTCGATTAATCGTAAGAACAGTTGATAGGTTACTCGATTACTAAAATATTCATTTACAACAGCCCTAGTTCTTATTTAGTAGCTGTACCTCGTGCATTAATTTCTGAATATCATTTGACCCAGTTCGGAGGGGTACTAGGATTTATTATAACAATGTTGCAATAATTTTTTCTTATAAAAAGCAACTTAGATCTATTAAGTTTTCATTTCAGTTTATTTATATAGCCCCAATTCACAACATGAATGGTTTACAAAAATGTAATTCCAGTCATCCATACATCCTAATTGATCCTATTTATCAAACAATGCAGTTAAGTTTTATATGTAAGGAAACCCAGCAGATTGCTTTGAATTATCGACTTGCAACAGTGGGCAGCGCTTGCATTGTGTTGTAGACTTTACAGCAGTCCCTTTACTGAACATGCATGTTGCGAAACAGTGGAGAGGAAAACTTCCCTTCAACAGGAACAAACGTCCCACAATTTGAGAAGACAAGGCAAACCCATAAAAACAGCAGCAGTGATCCAAAATCTATAGAGCCAATGAGAATGTTAAGTTTGTTGGTATTAAGTATTTCAGCTAATGCCTACCTACAGGAAAGTGTCAAAGCTAAACAGAATGCTAGACCAGATGTAGTTTCTGTAAAGAGAGAGAGAGAGAGAGAGAGATCATATAATTAAACGATGTAACAATGATAGACAACTCTGACAACCTCCATTTTCTGCTGAGTTTGGCAAATAGAGGTTGTTTGTGTCTCACTGTTTTTAAAAATGATTGAGACAGTTTTCCATCTCTTTTAAAAGAAACTTATTTAGATGCCAGCTATATGGGATACTTTATTTGGGTGCCTTCAGTAACACATGTGGGAATATTTAGACATCCAGGGGTGTTCTTGAGCTTTTGATGAGAAGTTTTAAAAATCTGACTTCTAAACACAAATAACACCATAAAAAAAAGTTGTAATAAAATCATATGTGAAAATGTGACTACTATGAGCCGACTGTTCTGTGTAAAACAAAACACAGCAAAAGAAACTGGTTGGTTTGTGTTGATAAAAATCTCTTAACAGCAACAAAGAACAAGAAGACTGTGCAATGATCCGTTTGATTGAAATGCTCTTTAAAGCTTATAGTAATGAGACTTAGCATTATATAAAAGTGAATGTTTACTCTTTTCTATGATATATTTATTATGGGGATTTTTATAATTTTCATTATTTTCCAATTGTGGTTGTTGCAGATCATGAGATTGGAGATTGAGGAGATATCAGCTTTACGCTCCTTCGTTTTTCTCTGGTGTGGCTCTGGAGAAGGTCTGGACTTGGGCAGAATGGTAACAGCCTTATGTGATTAATTTAGACACCAGTTGCTTTTGGTAACAGGCTTAGACACCATACTTTAAAACATACTTCTTCCTTTTTCCTTGTTTGCATAAATAAATATTATTTTAATTTATTTTCTTTATTTCTTATAATTGAGACCAGTCCTATTACCTTGGTAACATAACAGATGTTGGGTTTTTGCCACCTTTCGTGTGTTGTCCTTCATACCTGCACTATGCTTGGTATTTGTTCCCCACCACAGCTATCTTTTTTCATGCTTGGCAAAACAACTCACAAAGACATTTATTTTTTCTGATGACAGTTGTCTACTGTTGTGACGTTAATCCATTGAGATAATTAATAACAATGAGTCACAGCCTTGCCCTCTGGGATGAAAATGTCTTTTATTGTGGTTCTTACCTGACATGGTATGTTTATGCAAAGTTTTTGTTTTGTTTCTTTCAGTACTGACTGCAGGCATTTCCTCATTTTAGATCCAAAGGGCTTAGAATTTATGTTGTATGTTTGAATCTGTTGAAATATTTTTTTAAGTAGAGAAATTCAGAGTTGGTGGTTGACTTCTGAACATGTGTTTTGTAAGATAAATGAGAAATTAGGTTATTTGAATTTTGAGCAAGTAACAAGAAGAAAAGAAACGTTTAAAGGTTGTATAAAGGCCTTATTATTTTTATTTTTATAGCTTCCAAGCTGCTTTGATGACAGCTTGGAAGTAACTGGCCACGGTGGCATGAAAGCAACTCTCTGGTTTTTAACTTAATTAAGTATTGCTGGAAGCATAACTGATCTACATCCTACCAAGGAAACCTTACTATCAAACCTTCTAATAAAGATGTTAGATGTTGACATGAGCTACCAAATGCTCTTGTTACAAACTCCTTAACCTGATTTCAGTGCCTGAGAAAGTGGGGTTTCAGAAGGTGTGAAGACATATGCTGGATCAAAACCAACAAGAATAACCCAGGAAAAACCAAGGCCCTGGACCCAAAAGCAGTTTTTCAGAGGACTAAGGTACAATACACAGACACATAATAACCAAATAAACTGATATGCTGCATATTGTATGTTCATGTAATCTATTATATAAAATTGCAGATTTTTATTATGAGGAAAAAAAAATATTTTTCCTCAAACCCCTAATTGTTACACTGTTAAAAAAAACTATAGCTTGTGTAACTAACTATTTACACCACTAATTGTGGCAGTTTTTAATTGTGTTGCATTTAATGAAAAGGTTAAAAAACAAAGAAATCAGATATTTCAGTACTTGACTTCCAGGTCAATGGTCAAACGCAATCAAAATTAATATGGCAGATTGATTTCTACCAACTAAAGAGCCTGGTCTTTGTAAAGACAATGGTCAGTTATGCTATACATAAGAGAATAACTCTTTTTCTTCTCCACCTTTAGTTCCTGTTTTTAGTCTGAATTCAACATTCATAAATATCATAAATGTTTGCACCGATATGTTGGAAATTGCCCACATATTTTTTTTTTTTTTTGGACAAATGTAAAAACTTTAATCTGGAAAAGTCCAGAGTTTTGAAATGAAACTCAGAATTCTGGAAAAACTTGTTTCCACCAAAACAGGAACTTATCATGTTAGAATGAAGGGGATCAGGCCCAACAGCTTAGTATTGCTTTGCAGTGACCTTTTCATCAAGTGTAACCCTGCTTCTTTCTGCTTTGTGTACTGCTTGCAGAGCAGATCAAGGGTTTAGGCCTTTATGTCAATATTCTTATTTTAGCTGGCATAAAGCTATCTTTTTTTCCTGATAATGTAACTTTTACACAGAACAGGAAGGAAAGCAGACTAGTTTGCTATCACTTTCTTGTTGTGTCAGAGCTATCTGCACTTTATCTAGTTTTTAGGGAAACTAAATGAAGGGACTAGAATGTATCACATGATGACTGATGGTTAGACAGGTCATGCAACACAGAAAAAGTTTAGGAGTTACCAGTATTATTAGAGGGACACATTTCTACCGAATACTTCACAAATGCATTTGTTTGTAGTTTTCTGTTGCCCAAGTAACAGCAACATTTTCAATTCCCAACATTTTCAATTGTGGTTTCAGTAAAAAAATAAATTGTGATTAAAATTTTACCTAATGTTATCTTTGTGTCTGAAAATGTTCCTCATTAGGACGTAATATAGGTTTTTATATTATGAGTTATTGTGTTATAAAACGCACTAATGATAAGGTGTGCTTATTCCAGGAGCACTGCTTGATGGGAATCAAGGGAACTGTGCGAAGGAGTACTGATGGCGACTTCATCCATGCCAATGTGGACATTGACTTGATTATCACTGAGGAGCCTGAGATGGGAAATGTGGAGAAACCAGTGGAGATCTTCCACATCATTGAGCATTTCTGTTTGGGTCGAAGGAGACTGCACCTGTTTGGAAGAGACTCAACCATCAGACCAGGTGGGATAGTCAGACATTTATTGTAAAAAAAAAAAAATATTTGAATTTATGATGAAATTATTTTTGCTCTTTTTGATTTATAGCTGATATTAGTTTTTGTAACTACTATTTTTCTTTCTGCTTCCAGGCTGGGTGACGGTTGGTCCCACATTAACAAACACCAACTTTAACCCGGAGACCTATGCATCACATTTCCCTATGCCCGACTCCCATTTATCTGGTTGCACAGAAGAAATAGAGAGGCTGCGGCCCAAATCACCTGTGAAACTCAAGTCAGACCGTGGGGGTGGAGCACCCAGAGGGGGCCGTGGGGGGCCAAATGCTGGGAGAGGCGGCGACAGAGGGAGAGAAAGGAACAGGCCCAATTTCCGTGGAGACAGAGGAGGGTTCAGGGGAAGGGGAGGACCACATCGGGGGTTTCCTCCTCGCTAGAATGATGAGTGATTGTTGATGCCCCTTTTTTGTGGTTTTTCTTTTACACAGTCGTTGTGGTCAATAAGAATCTGCCAAAGTTTTACTGGTTTGGATCTCTTTGAGACTGTTCAGTTTGAATATTTTTGCATAGGACTTCTGTAGATTAGATCCAAGTAATGTTTCTAAAAATAAATTTTTTTCACAAGATTCTGTGTATTTTTCTAGATTCTTTCTTTGTGAGATATGTATTTATACACTTGTAAACTTAACTAATAACTCACCCAATCACATGGCAGTAACTCTGCATTTTTGCATATCCAGATGGTGTGACGATTTGCTGAAGTTGAAAGCAAGAATCAAAATAGAAAAGAAAAAGGATTTAAGTGACTAAATGTGGCATGCTTTTTAGAACATAATCAGATGAACTGGTCTTATTATGAACTGCTGATCTACAGGAGTTTTTGCATACAGCCAAACTTCTGGGGCTGTGTGATATGAACAAAAATCTAAACGTTTCAGATATGAAGATAAAAGGGGTTCAATTCTTATGAGACGTATCTAGAATAGTGCCTGGTGGGTCTAGGTCCATTAATATTTTGAATAGCAAAATTCAAAAGAATGTCTTTCCAGTCTAGTCACAAGCATCAAATCTGAGCAGTGCAGACTTTTTTTAAACCATGGGTGAAAACTTGCTTGCTCTACAACATTCTGTGTGGATTGTCACTTTGGCTTGACAAGTAGTATTTTCTCACATTGCAGCTTTTACTGCCAACATATTTGACATGGTGCTCTGCATGCACGCTGACTCCCGATAGTCCTCAAAGGTGATTGGTTATTGACTTTTGTTCATGCACGGCCTGCATGCTGTGCAAATTTCCAGTAATGCCAGGCAGAGGGAGAGTCTGTTCAGGAAACGCCCTTTCTTTTAAGACTGCCAGTTGTTTACTTACACATTAATAACTTGACATTTTAACAGTAGGGTTAATGGCTTAACCCTACTGACATGGCTTGACAGTAGGGTTAAGCCATTAACCCTACTGTTAAAATACTCTCAAGCCATGACAGTAGACTGTCAAGCCTACTGTCATGGCTTCACAGTAGGGTTAAGCCTGACACTTTGATAAACTGTTATTGTTCAACCACTGTGCTTTCAGAGTCCCACTGTACTGACTGAAAACTCAAAAACTTAGCAAGTGTTTGCTTGATGCTTACCTATAGAACATAAGTCTGTGCTAAAACAGTTCTTGTATAAAACTGATTCACATTTGACTAAAAACTGCTGTGGCTCAGGACAGACAAAAGCTCACATGGAATATCAACCAGTCTTTAATCTTTTAACCAGTTGTTAATCTGGAAATATCTTCTTACTTTTTGTACCCAGAGTCCTTAGTTACCAGCATGTACACCACTTCCTGATGTCATTGGCAAAGCAGAAAAAACTAGAAAACTGACAGGTATCCAGAACAAAGAACGAAAAAAACCTCAGCTTTCTCCTCCAAGTCACCTCAAGTTTGCCTTAACAAGTGTTTAAAGGTCTTTCAGTGCAATGAATCAAATCTTGCGCTGAGACTGCTCTTAAAGCACCAATGAGCACTTCATACATGGCAAGGCAGAAAATACATCACATGCATTCAGAAAATTTGCATTCCACTGCAGGGAGGTCCTTTTGTGATGCTTGCGGTACATTAACCGCAGCATGACGTCAAGAGAAACTTACCGGATCACTTAATTAGTTTTCTAGAATGTTTTCTTTTACTCATAGTTTCAATGCTTTTTAAATTTTGTTTCATAAAGTAATATGCAAAAGCCCTAAGCCAAACTTGATTTAAAGTTGTTTTGATTAGTTGTAGTAAAGGTGTTCTTAAAAGTTTGGTGCTTTTTCAGTAGAAATTCAGTCCACTCTCTGACAAGCTCCTGATGCCTTCTTTGTTTTTTAAAAATGTAACTCGTATAAAAGCCTCCTAAACTGAAAAAACAGGAGTATGTCTTTTGTCTCCTTGTAACATATTGGAGACAAGTTGAGAAAGACAATTTTATAATGAAGCAGACTGACAAACATAAAAATAGTATTTTGTCCCCAGCAAGATGATTCCTGAGAGGTGTAAAACTAAAACACTCAGTGAATCATTTTTACTAGATCTTTTTCCCCAGCCCCACATGACTGTCAAACAAATGTTTACCCGTAGATATCATTGTTGTACGTGGTTTGTCCAATTTCCTGCGCAATTTGCACTAATTTCATCGCCACTTACAAAACAATAGGAGGAAACCTTTAACAACCAGCTCACATGACCTATCTGCCACAACTAACTGAAGTTTTTAAAAGACAGAGCAAACATGAAACCATCACAGGTCAAAGAGTTAATATTTGAGCCATGAATGCTCAAACATTGTTCCACACTTCATCCCCCTTTGTTACACATAGCTCACTTTATGGATTTATTTTCTTAATTTTTTTGGATGTGTTTATCATTTGTTACTGATATTTTGCCCCAATTTTCATATCAATAACCTAAAAAACAAAACTGACATTCTCATTCCTTCTTTTCCCCAACTACACAATAAATGGAGAGAGGACATTGTGAAAGTTGGCTAATTAAAACAGATAATTATACACTAATCACCCTATGACTGACTATCAAAAGAAAATATATACAGCTCTGGGGTTCAGACTACTGCACTGAACCACATTGAAAACCTCCTGGTTATTCCACCAAATTTGATTTCTGAAATCTTCCTGAGTTAAAACATTAGTATTGTTTCTAAATTAATATGAACTTGTTTTATTGCCTTATTTGAGGTTTTAAAGCACTGAATCTTTTTTTGCTATTTTGACCATTTCTCATTTTCTGCAAATAAATACTAAATGTTTGCTTAGAATTTCAGAGACATGTTATTGGTAGTTCATATGAAAAAAGAATGTTCATTTTACTCAAACATATACCTCTCAAAGAAACAGATTTTACTTTGAAAATCAGTATAACCAATCACCTTTGAGGACTATTGGAGTCGGTGTGCATGCAAACCATTTTAAGTGATCCCTTAATTTTTTGCAGAGCTGTTTGCAAAATAACTACATTAAATGAATCATATTTTTTATCAGTAAAGTACAGAGCACAGCCTTAAGGTAAATATTCAATGGGTTTGTTCACTTGGAAGAAAACTGCTTAGTGTAAATAAACACAAACATTAACAATGAAGATACTGTCAAAACATTGATATTAAAAATAAACAGAAACAACTGGAGTGTTTTGTAAGACAGCTTTCTTGCAGGAATTTATTTAAGAATGTGGGAGTAACCAAAACTGACGCACAAGTTGGATACAGGGCAGATGTCACTTAAACGTTAAATGTTTCCAGAAGAAGAGGGTGGAAGTGAAAACAAATCTGTATGCTTGGGATGTTTATCGTCAAATTGCCATTATACTCTAAAATACATTTCACTTTTTAATTACAGAAGAAACAATTTGCAACACACAAAGTTGATGAGGATAATTAAGTTTAAAGTTATAAAAATCCGAACAAAGGCTGGTATTGAAGACACTGGAGGTTTTATAACAGCTGAATTACTTTGTTGGTGCTAAGGTTGTGTTCAGAATGGACTAGTATAGCACCTTCTATACTTCTTAGATTTTACACACTTGCATTAATTAATGATAGGACCAAAAACTACTTTTTTGGAAACCATCAAAGGTTTTAATCTGTTTCAATCTCTTTCCGTCAGTCTTTTTGCAGCACTAAAACCCCAGCAGTACCACAGGCAGATCACCTCCAAAGTAAAAAGAAAATATTATAATTTGTGATTGCTTTTTATTTATTTATGTATATATGTATGGATGGATGAATAAGCAGCAGTAGTCCAATTTGTAATATGAGATACTTACACAGAAGGAACTATATATATTTTTTTACTTTTAATGAAATATATACCAGCAACATACTCAAATATGGACTGTGAATGATTTTCACCAACAGTAACTATAAAATGGCTACTTAAAAAAAGAAATACAGTAGTCTGCCAGGCAGAAGGCTTGCTAGACTTTGTCCATCATTTTGGCAGAAGCATTCAAAAAAATTCCATTTCAATTTATTTGTACTCATCTTCTTTAAAATGATGATATTGGCATGTGCAATTGCATTTCATTTTCATTTGGTTTAACACAACAGAGGACCCTCATGCTGCCATCACACATCAAGTAGATAAATGTTTCTACAGTCATGGCCAAAAGTATTGAGAATGACACAAATGTTATATTTTCACATGATCTGCTGCCCTCTGGTTTTCATGTGTGTATGTCAGATGTTGTCATCACATATAGAAATACAATTGCAATCATATCATGAGTAACAAAAGCTCTTATGGGGAGATAGAATAAGTTAATGCAGCAAGTCAGTATTTGCAGTGTTGACCCCTCTTCTTCAGGACCTCTGCAATTCTCCCTGGCATGCTCTCAAACAATTTCTGGACCAAATCCTGACTGATAGCAGTCCATTCTTGCACAATCAATGCTTGCATTTCGTCAGAATTCCTAGGTTTTCGTTTGTCCACCCGTCTCTTGATGATTGACCACAAGTTTTCGATGGGATTAAGATCAGGGGAGTTTCCAGGCCATGGACCCAAAATCTCTATGTTTTGTTCCCTGAGCCAGTTAGATATCACCTTTGCTTTATGGCAAGGTGCTCCACCATGCTGGAAAAGGCATTGTTCATCACCAAACTGCTCTTGGATGGTTAGGAGAAGTTGCTCTCGGAGGACATTCTGGTACCATTCTTTATTCATGGCTGTGTTTTTAGGTAAGACTGTGAGAGAGCCGACTCCCTTGGCTGAGAAGCAACCCCACACATGAATGGTTTCAGGATGCTTTACAGTTGGGATGAGACAAGACTGGTGGTAGCGCTCATCTTCGTCTTCTCCGAACAAGCCGTTTTCCAGATGTCCCAAACAATCGGAAAGGGGATTCAACAGAGAAAATGACTTTACCCCCAGTCCTCAGCAGTCCACTCCCTGTACCTTTTGCAGAATATCAGTCTGTCCCTGATGTTTTTTTCTGGAGAAAAGTGGCTTCTTTGCTGCCCTCCTTGAGATCAGGCCTTTCTCCAAGAGTCTCCGCCTCACAGTGTGTGCAGATGCACTCACACCTGCCTGCTGCCATTCCTGAGCAAGCTCTGCACTGCTGGCAGCCCGATCCCGCAGCTGAAACACTTTTAAGAGACGGTCCTGGCGCTTGTTGGTCTTTCTTGGGCGCCCTAGAGCCTTTTTGGCAACAATGGAACCTCTCTCCTTTAAGTTCTTGATGATACAATAGATTGTTGACTGAGGTGCAATCTTTCTAGCTGCAATTCTCTTTCCTGTTAGGCCATTTTTGTGCAGTGCAATGATGACTGCATGTGTTTATTTAGAGATAACCATGGTTCACAGAAGAAAAACAATGATGCCAAGCACCAGCCTCTTTTTAAAGTGTCCAGTGGTGTCATTCTTACTTAATCATGACAGATTGATCTCCAGCCCTGTCCTCATCACCAACACACCTGTGTTAATAGAGCAATCACTGAAACGATGTTAGCTGGTCCTTTTAAGGCAGGGCTGCAATGAAGTTGAAATGTGTTTTGGGGGATAAAGTTCATTTTCTAGGCAAATATTGACTTTGCAATTAATTGCTGTTACGCTGATCACTCTTTATAACATTCTGGAGTGTATGCAAATTGCCGTTAAAAAAAACTGAAGCAGCATCCCAAATATCCATGCTTTAGTCACAAAATAGCTGAAAAAAAGAGACAAGGACAAAGTGAGTTTAAACTTAGATTATAGACAATTTCGTAACCCTTGGAGAATTAAAGAACTGTATGTAGGTTTGATATAATAATAGAAAATTAGAATAAAATGTTAAAAAGGCATTAAGGTACTCACCCAGTTTTTGTAATGCAATGTATTTTTTATGACTTATTTCAGAAAACTAAATTTTGTGGTTTTGAGGTTTTTTAACTATGCATAAATCTGTGTGCTTCATGAATATGAGGATTGTCACAGATGGAACAATAAAGCCCTTGAAATTCATTCATCCATTTACCCAACCTCAACTGGCTCCTCTCGGCATGAAAAAGCTATGGCTCTACTCTGAGACCCTCCCAGAATCAACAGCTTTGTCTTTTGACTCAACTCTCTCTTTACCATGACAAACCGCTACACTGCCTGCTGCTCAGCAGATGCTTTACCAATCTGCCTTTCAATTTCTTGCTTCATTTTTCACTCATTCGAGAACAAGACTAATTACCCTCCACTTGGGACAGGACCTCGTCCTTGGCCCATAGAAGCCCCTTTACCCTTTTCTGGCTCAAAACCACAGCCTTGGATTGGGAGGCACTGATCCTCATCTCACCTGCTTCACACTCGTCTGTGACCTGATGAAGCAAATAGGACTACATCATCTGCTAAGGCCAACAAAATGGATCGCATCAAGGCCTCAAAATTTTGTCCACAAACATTATGAACTGAATTGGTGACAAAGGGCAACATTGCCAGAGTCCAACTCTCGTCGGAAACGAACCTGACTTACTGCCGGCAAAGCGAACCAAGCTCTGATACCCTGCTCAAAGCTGAGTCATATAAGGACCTTACAGCCCATATCAAAGGGCCTATAGTACCCCAGAGTATTGTATGACAATTTACATTAGTTTTAAGATAGTATCACGGATTAAAAGCTCCCTCAGTCATGCAGTTTCAGTTGTGGTCAAAAGTTTACATACACTTGTATAAAACATAATGTCATGGCTGTCTTGAGTTCCCAATAAGTTCTACAACTCTTATTTTTCTGTGATAGAGTGATCAGAACACATACTTGTTTGTCACAAAAAACAGTTATAAAGTTTGGTTCTTTCATAAATTTATTATGGGTCTGCTGAAAATGTCACCAAATCTGCTGGGTCAAAAATATACATACAGCAACATTAGTATTTGGTTACATGTCCCTTGGCCATTTTCACAGCAACTAGGCGCTTTTGGTAGCCATCCACAAGCTCCTGGCAAGCTTCTGGTCGAATGTTTGACCACTCTTCTTGACAGAATTGGTGCAGTTCAGCTAAATGTGATGGTTTTCTTGCATGAACCTGTTTCTGTAGTACTGTCCACATGTTCTCAATGGGGTTTAAGTCAGGACTTTGGGAAGGCCATTCTAAAACCTTTATTCTAGCCTGGTTTAGCCATTCCTTTACCACTTTTGATATGTGTTTTGGGTCATTGTCCTGTTGGAACACCCAACTGTGCCCAAGACCCAACCTTCGGGCTGATGGTTTTAAGTTTTCCTGCAGAATTTGGAGGTAATCCTCCTTCTTCATTATCCCATTTACTTTCTGCAAAGAACCAGTTCCACTGGCAGCAAAACAGCCCCACAGCATAATACTACCACCACCATGCTTGACAGTAGGCATGGTGTTCCTGGGATTAAAGGCCTCACCTTTTCTCCTCCAAACATATTGCTGGGTGTTGAGGCCAAACAGCTCAATTTTTGTTTCGTCTGACCACAGAACTTTCCTCCAGAAGGTTTTATCTTTGTCCATGTGATCAGCAGCAAACTTCAGCCGAGTCTTAAGGTGCCTTTTCTGGAGCAAGGGCTTCTTTCTTGCACGGCAGCCTCTCAGTCCATGGCGATGTAAAACATGCTTGACTGTGGAGACTGACACCTGTGTTCCATCAGCTTCCAAATCCTTGCAGACCTGCTTTTTGGTGATTCTTGGTTGACCATTGACCATCCTGACCAATCTCCTCTCGGCAGCCTGCGATAGATTGCATTTTCTTCCTGATCGTGGCAGTGACACAACTGTTCCATGCACTTTATACTTGCGAATAATTGTCTGCACAGTTGCTCTTGGGACCTGTAGCTGCTTTGAAATGGCTCCAAGTGACTTCCCTGACTTGTTCAAGTCAATAATTCGCTTTTTCAGATCCACACTGAGTTCCTTTGACTTTCCCATTGTAGCTTTTGTGGCTGAGTCTGATCACTGGGTCAAATGAGCCCTATTTCAATGGGCTCATGAGAAGTGAACAGCTGTAGTCAATCAGAATCACTTACAAGAAGTGAAGAGGCCATGACATTAAGCTAATTTGATTGACACAACTCTCTACATCACCAAAATTGACAATTTATGTTGCTGTATGTATATTTTTGACCTAGCAGATTTGGTGACATTTTCAGCAGACCCATAATAAATTTATGAAAGAACCAAACTTTATGACTATTTTTTGTGACAAACAAGTATGTGTTCCGATCACTCTATCACAGAAAAATAAGAGTTGTAGAACTTATTGGGAACTCAAGACAGCCATGACATTATGTTTTTTACAAGTGTATGTAAACTTTTGACCACAACTGTACCTGGAAATTGTTTGATTCATAAGTAAGAGTATATATTATTTTCACTGCTAAGTTACTTTGCAACTGTGAAAATATCCACTGTAAGTCAATGGTGTCCAAACGTTTCTTTCACGTGGGTCAAAATCATCATGTCAAAAGTACTCACAAGCTCCCAAAAAAATTTCTGAAACTACAAAAAAATAATAGTATTTTTTTTCACTGCTCAAAAAGGATGAAATAATTCTAATAAAGCAAATAAAAGTCATTTTTGATTTGTAGTAAAAATCAATTCTAATCATTGTAGACAAAAATTGAAAGTTATTCATGTTAAAAGAAAGACATCTCAAATGAAGAAATTAAAAAAAGAACATTTGCCTACTCTCAACAATAAGAACAGGATTTGGATCACTCTTTAAAAAAATATCAAGTATATGTGATAAACTTGATAATAATAATAAAAGCACATTTGGCTTAACTATCTAGAAGTCAGTAGATACTCCTATTTACTATGAAATTAAAAAGAAAGCAAACAGCATGGTTGTTAAAAAACAAATACTTTGTGTTTACTATTTTCCATTGTGCATCATTTTGTCAGTAATAATTTTGCACTAATTGCAGAAAAAAAGTTTCCATCTGCAACAACCACCTATTGTGGCAGGCCACACAGAATCAGTCAATCAGGGTGTATTTTCTGACACCCTGCTCAAAGCTGAGAAAATTCCTTTCTTTTCAAGGTACACGCTGTAATAGACTATCATTTTTCACAATGAGGTGAATTGGTTTTCTCTTATCACATCAGATCTGTTCATAATCCAGACACACCTAGTCCATGCTTTCAGCAGGTGATCTTTTCACATTTTTTTCTCGGTTACAGATCTCTCTCTCTGTCTCTGTATGTCTTGTCTCTTTTGATCTCTGTGAATGGTATTTTTTAGTTCTGCACTTTGCTAAATTTGTACTTCATCTTGTTTCTAGGTCTTTGTGGTTTCTCATACTTTGCCATCATTCACTGTTCTTCGCATTCAAAATAAGGCAACAAGAAAAGGATTTGTTTAAATAATTTATTCAAATAAAACACAAGTACCCTTTAAAATGTATTTATCTGTAACAACAGGAACTTGTTAGCGTTGCTGTTTTATTTATAATCAAGGGAAAAAAGGGGTTGCCGTATTTCCCTCTAACTGTTTACAGCTTTGATTCTATGCTACATCTACGATGTCTTCCCTTTGTCGTTTTGGAAATTTGGATATTTTATTTTGGACTTATTTTAATTTTATAGAATTCAGTTTTCTCATAATCATAAAAATAATGATTAGGAGCATCATTATTTACAACTCTTTGCAACGGTTATTCATTGCAATAGGCATCCCTGAGCAAGAATATGGAAACAGAAATCATGTTAGCAATTCAGCATCCAAAACAATGGGAAAAAAATCCTTTAGTAGTCTTTTAGCAACTCAGCACAAAATTATGCTGCTTTTACAAAAAGGTATTATTATAGTAGAAAAAATCAATAGGACATCCTTTCGTAACTTCTGAGTTGTTGAGAGGATTTAACTTGAGTTTGTAAGTCATGATGACAAATTATTTTCAAGTGACATAACAAGTATGCTATCTGACGACTGAAAAAAATAATCCTTTTCGTACCAAAAATCAAAAGCAAATTCAGAAAAGCATTTATAATATTGTTTGGGTAGTTATGTGTAACTGCACCTTAGATAATATGATCAGTGCATTTTATTCAGTCGCTTGAGTCTGTACAACAAGTCACTCCAGGAACTAAAGAAAAAACAAATACAGATCAATTAACCCTTTACTGTCAGGTGTTTCAGTGTAATGTTGTCAAGCTTGCTCCTTGTTAAAGGAGGAGCACCACACCCAACAGACTGGAAGTTCCCCTTTCTTATGAAAGATGGCGATATGAAAAAAACCCACTGACTAACATCCTCATTCAAACAATGGACAAGAACTGTGTTACAAAACATGACTAAGACTATATGTTGCTAAAAAAAATATGAAGTGTTTTCACAATTTAAAGATTCAGCAGCAGTCATAACAAGAAAAAGTAAAAATCGGCTATCTCAAATTTTCTCCTTCCCCACAAGTGGCTAGAGTTTCTAAAAAAAGAAATGGAGAGGCCTTATCCCATCTGTAGACGGTTTGATTGCTGTTTTTAGAGTTATCGGGCTCCGTTTCTGCTTCCTCCAGACTTTGTGCGTAAGGCAATCACTGAATGGATACCTGTCTGTAGAGGGCATCACAAAAGCATCAAACTATCAATGTTGAGACTTGGTACACTGGAAACGTTTGAACTGCCATATGTAGAGAATATCTTCACAACTGCCACCCACCTTGGTGCATGCTGGGATTTGTGGGAGAAACAGTTTGCACTTTTTCCTCACTGTTTTTTATTATTACTTAGGAAGATAAGTAATAATACTTAGGATGCAGTCTAAGTCCAAGAAGATGCCTGAGACGTTCTTTTACTTAATTTGATTGTGCCGTCTGAATGTCCATGCTGGTCACTGTTTGTCATTCTCTTTACTGTTTGTGATTATTGTCCTTGAAATTTTTTTCTTAGACTTCTGCTTTACGTTTCCTTTAGTTTTAAAACCATGAAGTCAATAATACTGGCTCTGTTCCTGCTTCTGGAGTTCAGATGTTTCCCACATGATTACACCAACTTCAAAGTAGAGCATCCTGTAATGTTTTAGTCAATGTTACTTCGCTATGTTAAAAGTAAGTGTATGCAAATATTAGCGGCAATGAAGAATGCATTAGTTTGAATTTGTTCCTGATTCACTCCACCTGAGTTGTAATTGTCTCTTTCTGAGTCTCATTTAGCCTGTATTTCTGTAAGGAAGAGTGGTTCAAAGTTTCTCTATAATGCTGTGATAGAGCCATCTTCTGCTGAGAACCTCTAGCGTTGTGATGTCACAAAACTCATGTAATCTCAAACTGTTTTCTTGAAAAGAATAATGAGCTCCAATGGCCTCCACAGTTAAGGGCTCAACACACAGGGAACGTCATCAATCCCTCTCCATTCATGTCCTATGGAACTTGAGCGATGAATCGACAATCTCCATACTCCAGGGAAGTGATCAGCAAAATTGTTGGATGGGAAATGTTGAGCTCATACACATATGTGCACATAAAGGCCATGAACATTACACAAGAAAGTTGAAAAATGTTCAACTTTAATCGCTGCTGTCGGTATTGCATTTTATGTATTCAGATCTGCCTGACTGGCAGAAAACTGATGCTTCTTGCTGTCTTTTGTCATTCCCTGTGTGTCAAGCTCTTTACCCTAGCTCAATCCAGGAGACCACCTTTGGCTTTTTGTGGACAATAGTACTAACAAGACATACTAAGGTGGACAGGAATAAATGGCCTGGCCTTACTTAGGGCGTAAACTTTTACCTCAAATATAAGCCCAGGCACTGCTATTAACATATATGGTCTCACAAATGTGCTCTTTTCTTCATTATATTTGCATGGAATACCTACTTAAATTTGCATGTATGGTTTTGTACAGGGGCTGCACAGTGGCACAGTTGATAGCACTGTTGCCTTGCCTGGGTTCGATTCCCGGCCGGGGTCTTTCTGCACGGAGTTTGCATGTTTTCCCTCCGGGTACTCTGGCTTCCTCCCACTGTCCAAAAACATGACTGTCAGGTTAATTGGTCTCTGTAAATTCTCCCTAGGTGTGAGTGTGTGTGCATGGTTGTTTGTCCTGTTTGTTTCGATGTTGCCCTGCGACAGACTGGCGACCTGTACAGGTCACAGGGTGACCCCGCTTCTCGCCCGGAACGCAGCTGGAGATAGGCACCAGCAACTGCCGACCCCATTAGGGATAAGGTGAACAGATAATGGATGGATGGGTTTTGTACAGTACATAAATGACATTTAGTTTCAATACTAGACATTGAATGTTTAAATGCAAATGTAAACATTCTAACCTTATCAAACTTTACAAAAAGTGGCCGACGTGAACTGATGACATCAGTTCTTATTGTCACAGCATACGTGACAAAAATCACATTATTGTGTTCATATCATCCGCCCCTTGTCACAACTCCCTGACGAACTTTTCATTCCCCTCTCCATGCACACATATTGTGTGATTAATCTGAATTTCTTGGATGTGTTTATTTATGCAGAAAATAATTCTCAACTTCAATGAAGAGGTTTGGTAGCATACATAGTCAAAACACTGTTTTTTCATTAAGAGAGTAGATTTTGAGGAGCAATTGTTTGATGGCGTGAAGAAGTACGTACTGAAATACTGCATTAGACTCACCTTGCTCAGTTCTCATCTGATGCAGCAGGAGAATGTGTCACAGATGCCTTCTCTTCCTTTTCTTTCTTTCTTTCTTGACATGAAAAATAATTAGATTTTCCAGCCTCCTCTTCCAAACTTGTAGTAGTCGTTCTTCTCTGCCATGATCGCTGTGTTTACTTTACTGTTGTACATCACAAACAACAAAACATCATGACATACACTGCAGTCAGAGGAGTTCCTTGGCTTGTGCATCGTGTGGATTGTGAAAGATCTGTGCGAAGACGAACATCCAACTTCGCATCACCAGTTAGACTTTGGTCCAACCATGCTGGCCCCTGTAGTCTGTATTGTTAAGATAACAAATATTTATCTCTGCCTCTTTATATTATTTCATTTACTTGTTATTGCTCAGTAAGTAGTAGATTACTTCCAAAAATATGACTTTGTGGTTTATGATAGTCATCTTTTACGTCATGGCAGGAATGAAGGTGTCTAAAAAATTAACTGATATGCTTTTCCTGATTCAGGTACTTCACCTAAAATTAGATTTGTTTGCATAGCTTTCGTTTCTTTCCGAGCACATTGTCACACACACAAAGAAAATAAGAGATCTGTCAAGACATTATAGTCCAAGATTGAATATAAAATATATCTCTACATATAAAATCTGATATCAAAAGTACATTTTTGACAGCAGATGAAGATTGGCAGTATGTTATCAGTGGGATCATTCCTTTTCTTGTATTTCCCTGTATTAACTCAATAATTGCTGGTTGCAAGCAACAAACTGGTTAACAAAGGTTAGTATCATGTTTGTATTTAAGTCAAAGAGATAAAGATATGATTATGCAGTGGATCTCCAGGTTTGTCAACATTATATATTTTATAAAATATAGTCTTAAAAATTTCACAGCTGCAAACTAAAATCAAGAATTAATAATAGATTTTAAACTGTCTTGATAAAAATTCTTTATTACTCAAAGTTTGGTTCCCACAACTAGGTCTTGTCCAATATGATGGTTTGACAAATGTTATCTTATGAGTTTCTGCTTATTTCTGCAGTTTCCTTACTGGTGTAAAGTTGATTTATGGTAACAATTACAAACTGCTTGGAAGACAAGGTAACAACTCTAAATCACAACTTCCCGAGCACAACTACTTTATTTTGGTATATTAAACTGCTCTTGTAATTTAAATGCTGCTTTTGTATGTGCCATCCAGATAGCATAGATGCTGACTGCATTACTCATCACACTTTTTGGACATTTTTTTTTCAATCTACGTCAACGTAAACCTCATTCTTCCTCATTCCGTCTGGATTGTTTCTGGAATCTTACATGAAGAGATGAAACAAGTTCAGCCAGTTAGGTTATTTAAAAAGCTTCTGCCACTGATAACTCCTCATTTCCATCTTCTGGCTTGAGGCAGAAAGGTGTTTGTCACATTCTTTTTCCAAACTGGTGACTGTAAGGAACTTGTGGGGTAGTTGGACTATACTGAGGTAGGGGAAATATATTACTTATTTATCTTATTTATATTTCTTGTTTCAGATCTAAAATTTAAACTTTTAAAGATGAGAAGTCAATTTGGGGGAAGAAAAAGAGAGCTTTCCATATTTCCAAATCTTTAATTTTTTTTGAACGAATCTTAGACTTGTTCAGTTTCTTTGCAACTATATTGAGATTAATTTATATTCCTAATTGTATATATTCTGATGTATGTTCCCTACTTTTATGCATTTTGCTAAATCCACATTTGCGAAACTATTTCGGTTTCCTGGTACTTTAAATGGGAATTCAGTAAATTATGACAGAAAAGGCAAATCACGCATATGAAGAAACATTATAATGTGTTGTAAGTACAGCAAACAACAGATTATTAATATTTTTGTAGGAATTAAAAGCAGTTGTGGTCTAACTTTGGAGAATTTTATTTCATTTAAGATTTTTACTTCATCATTGTAATTTGGCAAATATATGGTAATTTAATCATTAAATGTCTTACAATAAGAGGTCATCTATGGAATAGAAGACGGTCATTATTGAACACCTCATCTTATCCTACAAATATTTAGAATCGGGCAATTATGAATATCCTGAAAACTAAAAAAAGAGTATTGTTGTTTCTGAGGACATTAAAAGACTATTTCGGGTCCTCATTAACGTCAAAGTGCAGAGGCCAGAAAGCAGTGAAATATACAATTGTTTTGTCATTATTATTAGCTTGCTTTATCTGTAGGTACTCTGTCAGTGACTCAAAAAACAAGAACTTAAATGAGAAACTATAGCTAAATGTTTTATCTACAAAAATGAACATTTTCATTTTATATTCATTCTATTTTTCCTTTAAAGGGTCCTGGAACTTTAAGAATCTTATCTTTTTATCACTTATCATATACAGTCTACACAAAAGTCCAGATCAAAAATAGGTGATTCACCTTATCACTGCATGAATCTGACATTTCAGTTTTTTGGAAATGTTTGCCATTCATCAGTTATTCATAAAATATTTATATAAACATACTTTATAGGTGACAAAAAGGATGCTGTCGCTTCTGCATTTACTTAAAGAACACTGCCTAATTACAGTTTGTCATGATTGTTTACTAAGATTTTAAGATGATTAAGGAATTTGTTTACACTGTTTGTCCTGTGGAAAGTGGATACACCTGTTACTGCAATCTTGAACTGCAGCTACCGATAGATTTCCTCTGGAATGTTGATGTACCCGGTTTGACCACCCTGCACTGACAAAGAGTGTAGTAAATCTCTTAAGACTCTGCTTTGAGTTAATTAATCTGTTTCTCAGGGTGATAATGAAGATACAAAACTGGTGCAACCAGATCCACTGAATAAAAGAAACTTTTGTTCTGGTGAACATCTCAACCTCTTTCCTGGGCCCATTTCAAGTCCTGAGTACTTAGAGTAAAATAATTTGTGAGCCGCTTTAATTTGTCAAGACATGATACTTAGGCAACAGTGAAGATTTGTAAGTGGTAATATCATGTTTTTTTTCTTAGGAGGGAAGCAGAAACCAGATCTGTGTTAAGAGTAGATTTACAATTCTATGCAAAACAAAATATCATTAAAATGGTTTTATTTTGAATATATATTTCACAGAAAGCTGACACCTAGAGGATGGCATCTCCTCATATGTTCCTTCTCCTGTTAGCGGGTAATAAAAATGTTAAAGTTCATATCTGAACTTTAACATTCAAATATTAAATGTTAATATTTAATATTAATATGCAAATGTGGCTGAGCTACCCATTGATCACAGTTTTTCTACAGGTCTAATAGGAGCAGCAACAGCACAGGGTAGGTAACCCATTCAGATTCACTGCATTACTTAAATTTTGAAACCTATTGTTGTGTTTTCACAGCGTATCCTTGAGAATAACAACATTTCTAACAATGCCAGGAAAATATAATGAAAATAACCTGATAGTTTTAAGTTTTTAAAATCAAAAAAACAAAGTTGCAACCAGTTACTAGGCAAAAGCAAATAATTGCTATTATTATAAATAAAAGATGGGGAAGATTTTTTAACAGTTAGTAGGTCTTCCTCTAGCCTTGAATGCATTTTGAAGAATAATTACTGGATATTATACCTAAAGTTTTAAAGTAATCCAAAACAAGCCCACTTGTATAACACTTCAGTCAGTGAGTAACATGGCAGTACATAACATTTGCCACTAGAGTCCAGTTACAATGAATGAAACATCAGGAAAAGTGTCATGGATAAAAATATGATTTGTTATTTGTGATAGATAATGCTTGTAATTGGTTTGAAAAA
>SZYC01000102.1:0-43175 GCA_010883035.1 Poeciliopsis occidentalis
CTCGAACCACCAACCTTTCAGTTAACAGCCGAATGCGCTAACCGATTACGCCACAGAGATGGAGGTGCTGCAGTGCTGAAAGTGGTCGTGGCATGGAGGCATCACAGGCGCAACATCTTAGCCTCGCTCGTCAAATCCAATGCAAGACAGTGTTCTGTGGTAAGACAGTGTTCGGTGATAAGACAGTGTTCGGTGGTAAGACAGTGTTCGGTGGTAAGACAGTGTTTGGTGATAAGATAGTGTTCGGTGGTAAGACAGTGTTCGGTGGTAAGACAGTGTTCGGTGATAAGACAGTGTTCGGTGGTAAGACAGTGTTCGGTGGTAAGACAGTGTTTGGTGGTAAGACAGTGTTCGGCGGTAAGACAGTGTTGGGTGGTAAGATGATGGGGAATTGCTTCAAACTCAAACACTGTTTTCGCCATGTTTTCCTTGCCAAACAGACTAGATTTCTATACTGTCCTTACCACAGTTTGAAGGTCAAAACATAAAGCGCACCAAAAGTTACCTTTGGTAAGACAGTGTTCGGTGGTAAGATGATGGGGAATTGCTTCAAACTCAAACCGATTGCGCCACAGAGACGGAGGTGCTGCAGTGCTAAAGGTGGTCCTGTCATGGAGGCATCACAGGCGCAACATCTTTGCCTTGCTTTTTAAATCCAATGCAAGAACTGAGGCAAAAGTGAACTAGATATGCCACACATTAAGTATGAAATTTACTTATCTGCAACCCGCAGTACAGAAACCGGCAGAAAGACACCAGTCGCAGGGTTCCCATTAGTTTTTCAAATGAACTTTCTTTGAAAATGAGCCTAAAAGTCCTTCTCCGTTCTCTGTTCTGCCGATTGTTTTACGTTACAATTATTTTGTTCATTGTTTGGCATCTCTGATTGGCTGTTTTTTATATGAAACGTGGATGATTGCTTACTGGCTGTTCCTGGTTGGTTACTTTTTATGATAGTTAGTTAAAGTTTTAACTAAAATTTCTAGCTGTTCTGATTGGCTGAAATTTGGTGTATCTAATTTAAATTCAATTTTGGCTGCTTTTTAAAAGAATAAATTTAAATCTCTTGAAGCGCAGTACATAGCTTTTATTCTTGTGCCATTTTTTTTCCTAAGAAAGTAATAAATCCCTTTGTCCTTCATTGATGTGCTCAAAGAAATCACTTTTTATTGATAAATTCAGATGCAACACAAGTCACAGTATCAACAGTAGTAGTAGCAGCTCATCTCATTTGAAGGGGACCTGGCTAATGGATTGGGGTGCCCTGGCCCAAAAAAAGGTTGAGAAACACTGTCTTAGAAACAGTTGAAATGATAATTCAGAAAATCGGTGCTCTGGTTCAGGGTTACAGTCATAAAACTTAAAGGGATCCTGAGCATGTCTGATAAAGATGCCAGTGAGGACAAAAGACGGGAAAGTCACACTTTAGTAACCAAAAGTTTAGAGAAAATCAGTTTAAACTTATTTCTCCCTCCTTCATAGTTCTGAACAGATTCAAGCGCTTTGCCCTGTGCCTAGAATGAGCCATACTGACAAACACGCCATGACTTGTCTCAATGTAAAACACACAGGCCTAGGAGCAATTTACTAGTCAATAATAAAAAAATAAAATGAATTTATCACATCTTCCATTGCTAGTTAATTGTTTTGCTTCATTATTTGTCTTGAAACAGGCTGCGTGCAGAATGCTGTTACGCAACTGGGAAGTGGATCTTTCCCAGAGAGTCTGGAGCTGATTTTTGGTCCTAGTACTCCCCCCTGCTGCAAGGTGGTTCTCCAGCAATGACACATTTTCAAGTTGATATTTAGAAAATGCCATATCTGAAATATTTTTGATGGGATTTACCCCTCCATCATGTCTAGAAACACAGATTGACAGTGATTGCAATGAAATATCAGTCACAAACACAATCCTAGCATCCAACATCCTTTCTAAATAGTTTAAGCTACATTTACATGCAGTCAAATGCATAACTGTATTCATTTTAGGAATGTTAAATGTCATATTTTCCCCTTCTTTTTATAATAAACACTTGTAGAAACACTTTTTGTCTGTGTTTTTACAGGGCAACTGAAGCTACATAATCTTTTGAAAAAATAGGCTTATATTTTGTATAAATATCTGCTGTAAGAAATTTGTCATTTTCAAAGAACCACCATTTCATTTCTGGTTTGTTTTGAAATTAGAAAAACAAACGTTTTCCAAAAAGAGGATGGATACATTTTCCTCTATATCATAATGGTGTATTTAGACGTACAGAGGAATGCATTTATCTGGAAAAGGACTGAGAAGAAGACAAATTTATTTACCCCAACCCTCTAAAAATGACTGTGTTGTACATGTTTTTTCATGACAGATTTTTTTGTTGTAAGTGCTACTGATGCCACCCATAATGTTCCCACTGAATTGATATTGCAGTCATGCATTATATGTCATGTATTAATGATATAATATAATTATGTATGTTTGCTTTTCAATAATGAATAAAATAGTATTTTCGCAATTCCATTCAGGTATTGATGCAATTGTAATTCTGAGTTGTGTATGTTGTGCATTAGAAAGTATTGGTATTATGTTAACCCAGCATCTACCAGATTAGCACACAGTAATTAACCAGAAACAATTTGACAAAGATGTAACCCAGAATCTTAATGAGACATCATCTGCAGTTTTTAGATGATAGCACTTTATTATATTTATATTTTATTATAATATCAGCTTTTCTCCCCCCTTGGAAGCTGTAAAATAAAGGGGAAAAAAGACAACTTGTGAGCAGAGAAAAGTAGAACATTTTTTCAGGTCACTGAACGCTGCTTCATGGACGCAGAAAAAAAAGTTTTATATCAAGCAAGACACAATGTTCACTGTAACACACAATTGTTGAAATATAAGCAGCATTTATAAAATTGTTGCAGTATGTTTTTTTTATTCTTAAACTATTAAAAAAAAAATTTCACCTCTAATAATTTTGGAAAATCTACAGAAATGACAAATATGAGACATGTGACAAAGTGAAATGTATCTTGTTGCTACGGAGACAGCCTCTTACAAAACAATAAACACAACAGCTACATATTAAGAATAGGACAAGAAAAGCTTTTTTTTGCACTTCGACACCTCGATAAATAACACACCACCACCTCCATTTCTATGTAAACTCATTTCACTTTTTATGTTACAGATGAAATAGTTGCTTGCATAACTATCGGCTATTGGCTTATTTAAAAACATAGCATGAAGGCTGAGAAAAAAGTATTTTCCTGCGCCAGGTCTTAACTAACTAATTAATTTTCTAAGATCAAACCAAATTTTATTTGTATAGAACATTTCAGCAGCAAGGCATTTCAAAGTTCTTTACATCATGAGCACAAAAACAAAGTCATGCAACATAGAATAAACGATACATATTACTCTAATCCTGGAGATGTTCTTCAGGTGATAGAAGGCCGACTGTAATCATCTTTATGTGGTTCGCAATGTTTAAGTCCGAGTCCATCACTACTCCCAGGTTTCAGGCCTGATCGCTAGTTTTTAGTTGTAATAACTGAAGCTGTGCATTGACTTTAGATCGTTCCTCTTTAGGTCCAAAAATAATGACTTCAGTTTTGTTTCTGTTCAGCTGGAGAAAGTTTTGGCACATCCACACATTTATCTGTTCTAAACATTTATTCAGTGATTGGATGGGTTCAGAGTCACCTGGTGACATCGTAATGTAGAGCTGTGTGTCATTCGCATAGTTATGGTAGCTAATATTATTTCCTGTTGTAACCTGAGCTTGTGGGAGAATATAAATATTAAATAAGAGGGGTCTCAGGATTGAACCTTGGGGTACCCCACATGTGACCTTTGACCTCTTTGATGAGAAGTTTCCAATTGAAGCAAAGAAATCCCTGTTCTTTATGTAAGATTTAAACCAGTCGAGCACCGAACCGGAGAGTCTACAGAACATTACTTCATGTAATATTCAACCACCACACTATTTAAGATGCTTACACTTCCAGATTAAGGATATATTGTGGTCACATCATTTGGATGTATTTCACACACTTACCATAATAGATTTTTATTGAAGCAAATATTTTACTTACTTAGAATGATCAATATTATATTTATTTCAACCTGCATATCATCTCTAGATGTATTTAATTTCCTTTTGGAAAACTTTTCCATCAGGCTGTTTTGTCCACTTCAGGATGAATCCACGCACTCCGGTCTCTTGCAGTCGGTTCTGGAGCTTTAAGATAAAATTACAAGGTATTTAAAAAGTACAGTTTTCTAAATTGTGGGATCAGATTGGATTTTCCTCTAATCAGTTTGTAAAAAACAAAAACAAAATAAAACAGATGTTTACATTTACAGATCAGAATTTTCCTCATCTGAGGTGTAAAACTGTTTTTATTCCAAACTTGCCTTTGTCAGGACATTTTCCCTCAAAACAGGGTCATTCAGATCCACGGAGTTGTCGGTGCGAAGTCTTATCTTCACAGCCTGTTTCATTACTGATTTGAAATAAGAAATACAGCAATAGGTTGAGTGTCCATTTCAAAAACATGTTTTTATACGACTAAATAAATGAGTATAAAATGGATTGATATGTATGTAAGTTTCACTTTAGTAAATGAGCTGAACTTCTGTGTCACATTTCCAAAAAAATGAGATCCTGGATAGAAGAGGCAGAAATTAGCTTCCTTTATTGGGGGGGCTGGGACTGGGCCTCACATTTAGGGTGAAAACTGCCTTCTATAAACTGAAAAGTCTTAGTTAAGATGATCAGGGCATTGATCCGTACGCCTCCTTGAGACTTTCCAGGCGTGTCCCACCAGGAAGAGGAAACCATATTAAATTGCAAACCCCCGTATCAAGGAGTCCAGTCCAAACTCAGAGAGAAAACATGGTATTTTAACTTAGTCATGCATTGCTGCTGTATACGTCAATTCAGATATAAGAAACAAATGATGAAGCCATTCACTTCTTTATTACTGCATTGTAAATACATTCCTAATTACCCCTGGTTAGATCAAGATATTGAAATTGACTTGCAGAAACTCCAGATGGAAAAAAAACAACTCTGCTTTTGTCACTAAAAGCTGACCTGCATAATTTAGGTGAGTGATTAACTGATTAAATATAATGAATCTTCAAAGCATATAAATGGCATTTTTTAACTAACATTTAGGAAGTATAAGACAGCAACTCAGCATAGAGAGAGAATTGTTCTTAAATGACTGAAATCTGGTCAAAACAAATCCTAATCATCCCCAATTCTTCCTCAAATTCTCCTTTCAGCTGAAAGAAAAGAAGAAAAACACTCACCAGGAGGGCCATAACAGACAAAAGGTAATTTTGTTTCACAGGGCAAAAACTTCCAATTTCCTGATCTTGCAGAAGATGTAACACCACAAACGACTGTCTTCGAGCCAAGCGGATTCATAACGGAGTCCCAGCTGGTAAATTCGACGCTGCTCCCATCAGACCAGTTAAAATTTGGATCTCTATATAAACCAATCCATGGATGGTAAGAACCAGGCAACTGGTTCTGAACACGCTTGTTGTCTGCGTCGCTTTTTATGGTGGCGAGGTCTATGAAGTTATTTCTGCAGTACGTCTGAGCACTGGACCAGCTCGTTGGTAGATTCACAAACACAAATTCAGGGACCAACTGCGAGCCTGCAGTTAAAGGGAATAGAGGACAAAGGTGAGCAGAATTTCTACATTTCGCAAAAAGTTTTAAGAAGGATTTGTCATATTTAATATTGTTAACCTTTGTAGCACACAAACGGGCGATTCTGTGAGCAACTGACATCATACCACTCCGCATAGTTAGCGAACGTCACGCAGAACTCAACAGAGTAGTGGAAAGTTGGTTCATATTCAGAAGTTCTCCAGTGTCTGTAGTCGGCGCCGCTCCCCGTGAAGCCGTCGGACCATCTCCAGTCGATTTCATCGAACAGACCGATCCAGATGTCAGCCCTGTGACCGGCGGACGAAAGAGTTCTCATGAATCGGTTCTTTTCTTCTGAGGTTAGAACGGATGCCAGGTCAGTGTGGGTCTGTCTGCAGTAGGACTGAGCTTCAGTCCAATTCAGAGATTGATTGACAAAGTGGTAGACAGGCTGAAGACGGAGGCAGGAAGAGAGGATGAGCAGGTCTGGAACATAATAGAGATTTAATTGTTTTTCAACCTTCAGTGTTGCTTTGTTTAAAAAGCATTTAATACCAGATTGGAAACATAACGTCACTGACCTGAGAGAACCAAGACTCCCAACAAGATCCTGTCCATCGTGACGCAGCTCTGAGGACTGCAGTAGCCGAGTGTCTCTGAAAAGTGGTCTCTTGTTTTGCTTGATAGAAGAGTGTTTGTCTCATCAGTAGAACATGGTAACTTTGTTGTCACGACTGACAATAGGTAAATGAAGTATTCTAATGTGCTGAGTAGATTTGCAAGGTTTGTAGGCTGCACAAGCAAATTGTTCTCCTTAAAAACAAACACAATTGTGAATGACAAATCAAGCTGTCAATGTGACATAGTACATAGGTCTTGTGACATAGTACATAGGTCTTTTATAGTTTCTGATATACATCTAACTACATTATGTAGCTGCTGGCATGTGGATTTTAAAGTCAAATTTTATCAGATACACTACCCCCACTCAAAAGTTTGGGGTCACCCAAAAAAAATTGTCCTTTGGCTGTTAAGCTGCTAATTTATTTAGATAATCTGAGGAAATATCACCTCAAACTGATCCCACTACAGCTAAACAGGGTCGAGATCTGGTGATTGTGCCGGCCTGTCCATTATAGACAGAATACCATCTGACTGCTTCTTCTCTAAACAGTTCTTGCATGTTTTGGAGCCAAGCTTTGGGTCATTGCTTTGTCAGACAAAACTGGCTTCAATAAAGTTCAATCAAGATTAGATTTACAGGTTTCAGTAGAAAGTTCTTGTTTTTCAGGCCATTTTTAATTAAACTGAACGCAAAAGTGCTGGTCCTCCAGGTACTCAGCTAGCCAAATAAAGACCATTTTTAAGTGCAACGGTTTTCAGCTGTGCCAACGTGACTGCATAAATGATCAGTTAGCACTTTAACACCATAAACTTGGACTGGCAAAATTTGCAACTGGAGTGATGCTGAAAATGAGCCTCTATACACCTTTGTAGATATTCCAATAAAATCCAGCCACCTCCTGTTTTAAACTTTAAATTTTGAAGTATGAAACAAAAGTATCAGACTAAAAATAGCTTTAGTATCTTTGTTATATGCTTCGGCTTGTTGGGTATTTCTTTCAATCGTATTAATTCATCAGTACATAGGTTGATTATCAAATATAAAAATACTGAATGCTAGCTTCTAGAGATTTTTTTTTAATTGTTTTTGTTCATCCAAAGATCTTAATCGTGAAAAATATTTGGAAATCCCCTGCTTTGTTTTCCCATTTAAAAATGATTAATTGTGAAAAGATAGTTTATCTGTCAGACAGACTTTGATCAGTCATGACAGTGATTGTCCTCATTACATTGTATTTTCCTCTCATACTTAAAGACTTCGGTTCTTTTCTCCAATTTGCTGTATTTCAAAGTTGGGAGATGCAGCTTGTACAAGCCATTTTAAAACTAATGTGATTTGTTGAAACCAGTCTGTGCTAAATATTGCAAACGAGTAACAGAGTGGAGGGAAACAATAGATTATCTTCTCTGTTGGAGCTGGTATATGGAATGGAACAGGAAAAAAAAATTTTTTATAAAGAAAGGAGCTGTAGACAAAAAAGGAGAAAACTTTAGTTCAGTGGTTCACTACAGGCTTTTATGCAAAGCCTGTAGCACGAAGTAGGCAAATTTAATCAAAGGAGTTGTCAACCTGACAGGACTGTGTGTGTTTCCTAAGCAAACGGCTGTTAAAAGAGGACACCACACAAAATTTTGAAGACAGATAGTGAATACAACACTCATTTATAATGAAGACAGATTATATTTTTCCTGTGTTTGATATTTTACCAAAACTCTTTTTTTCCCCACTTTGTTATTAGTCCATCTAACCTTCTCGACAGTTTCTGTTTCTCTTTGAATTTGGATGTTTCTGTTTTGCATTTTAGATTTCAGCTCAACCTCATGTGAACTGCTATCAGACAACTCCTACCACTACTTTAAATAAGTAGTTGGTATGTGACTTTGATAAAAGATTGCAGCTCTAAAGATGTTTTGTGCTACTTTACAGCTCTGTTCCTGAGCATGCGACTTTACTCTTCAAATGGAGAGACACAATTAAACTACAGTGCCACCTGCAGGAAACCTGCTTGAGATAAAAGAAGTAAAGGTGACTCCACTGTGGAAATTTTGACTTATTAACTTCACCTGGCTCCACACACACACACACGCGCACACACCCCTTATGTCCATATATAAATCCATTCTGTGTTGCTTAGACTGTCATGAAAAGATCAGGTCAAAGAAATTGGATTTGGGCTAGGAGGAAAACAAAGGATTGAGACATTCATACCACTCTTAAAAACTCAACGAGTTGATCTTTGAGAAGAAAATGTTTATTGGAGTACATGAATATAGACATATGAAGCTGAGATGCCATCAAGGGACATTTCTTCTTGACATCTTAATAATGCAAACAACTATATAGATGCAGCCCCAACTCCACCAGTTAAACCAGTTTCTAGTTGCAAGTTTTCCAGAGCTCTTCTATCATGTTTTTTTTTCCTTTTTCATACTTTCAAGCAAAAGAAAGAAATTAATTGCTGAGCCCAAAATTATTCATACCCCATGGCAAATTTAGATCAAGTTTTACTTTTACCAACATGTTTCTAACTGACAGGAAGTAGTATTAATAATTCACAGGGACCCATTTGTAGAACGTCATAGTGAATCCGTGGAGGTGAGCTAAAGATTAAGGTGATGGCAATGAGGCCATCAAAACCTCGCAGACCTGGAGCTCAACCATAAGAGATCATCTTTCAAAATACCAAAATCTGGTCAGAAATTTTAAGCAGTGTTTGATTGCTGTAGTGCCAGGATATTTCCCACTCATAACTAGGAAGAAAATACTTAATAGTTCAACAACCCATTTTCTTAAAATCTAAAAAACAACATATTTTTCAAATGATAGTTCTTTTGCATTATTTTATCGTTTGAGAGATACCCTTTGCTTGTTTTCCACCAGCCTGCTCTGTCCACTCCAGGGAGACTCCATTCACTCCTTTCTCCTCCAAACTGTCCTGGAGCTTGGGGGACAAAAATTTAGTCATTTATAAATATTTCAACCAATATTTTAAGGACACCCGCTTATATTCTGTCCCCTAAGATATAAATACCGAGCATTTCAACCCTACCTTTTTTAGGATGTTTGCTTTCAGAGCGGGATTGTTCAGACCCACAGAATCCTCCGATTTGATCATCATCTTCACCCGTTTTACTTCTGGTGGTAGATGAGATGGGAAAAAAACAGCTTTATTCAAAGGTTATAATTCATTTGATTGAATACCATTTTCCTTATTGAATGCATAATTTTATGTCTCTGAAGGTCAGTAAAACACTCACCAGAGGGGAGGCTGTAGCAGACAAAAGGTAATCTTGTTTCACAGGACAAGAATATCCATTTCACTGATCTCTTAGCAGACGTGGCACCACATATGATTCTCATTGAGCCAATGTCATTCCTAACATTATCAAAGCTGGTGAATTGAGAACTGCTACCATCAGACCAAGAAAACTTGTCATCTCTAAACAGACCAATCCATGCCGAGGTTTTATTTGTCAGTTTATTGATCTTCTCGTTTTCTGCATCGGTACTGATAGTGGCCAGGTCTGTGTAGCTCTCCCTGCAATATTTCTGGGCACTTATCCAGTCTTCTGGTTGATTAACAAAAACAAATTCACGAGTCAGACGTGTTCCTGTACCAAGGAAGGATGGAGGACAGAAGTGGTTACAGTTTTGTACACTCAAAACTCACTCACATAATACTTTTAAACCTAAATGTCATGCCTATTATAATTACCCTTGTAACAAACAAATGGAAACTTGCGGATGCACTCTATGTCCAACCATAACCCATTCTGGTTAATGGTTACACAGAACTGATTGGCTCCAATGAAATCAGGGTCATAATCTGAAACGTGCCATTTCCTGTAATCAGCCCCACTGCTGCTGAAGCCATCGGACCACTTCCAATTGACTTTGTTGTACAGACCAATCCTGACATCAGAGTCGTGACCGGCAGAATCGACTGTTCTCATAAGCTCATTATTTTCATGTTTGCTGTTAATAGAGGCCAGGTCTGTATATGTTTGTCTGCAGTAGGTTAGAGCTTCACTCCAAGTGGCTGACTGGTCGACAAAGTGGAACTGACGGCAGGTAGAGAGGCTGAGCCACCCTGCAGGAAAATACATTACATTCTTGAAAATGAAATGTGCTCTGAAACTAGCAATCTAAATGTACGTCTTCCTCAATGAAAGAGTAAATCAAACATAATCACATTAAAATATTTATCATTTACCTGTGAGAAGCAGGAGTCCCACCAAGATCCTCTCCATCATCAGGCATCTGTAGACTGAAAAAAACCCTGGAGCTCCCAGAATTAAAAGGTTCCTTTTTTGCTGTATATGTAAATGTTTACCAGGAAATCCATTTTGCATTCTGACTAAAAATATGAGATGAAAATAAAGTCTGAAATTTGATAACAGTGTTTTCATTGAGTGGTGATGGATGGAAGAAGAAAACAGAACAACTCTTTTTGCATTTTTGACATTTCAAAATTTGGTTTATGGAAACAGGCTGATTTCGAAAGCACAGTCGTTTTCAATAAAGGTAAAATAAGGAGGTAAAATAAGGTGTTTATGTTGCCATGGGGGCAAACCATGAAAAAGAAGATGATAGAAAGTAGTTGGAGAAAGATAGCATGACATGTTTTGTTAATAACTTATCGTGTGAATAAACTTGTAACTATGTACTGGAAACAATTGTGAAATTGTGCTTTTTCGACATTTGCAGAATATTGAAAAAGATTTGTTCATATTTGTAATAGAAACACAACTGCTGCCTTTTTTTCTATGTTCTTTTTTTCTCATGCTTACCAGTTTATTGTCTCTGCCTTTCCTCCTTTTTCTCCCATGTCCCCTCTTTAATTCCTAGCCTTTTCTGTCTCCCTTCTCTTTTCTTCTTCATCCATCCATTTTCTTACACCCTTATCACCGTTAGAAGGGATGCTGATGCCTATCTCCAGCTGTCAACGGGCGAGAGGTGGGATCATCCTGGACAGGTCGCCAGTCCCTCACAGGGCAACTTAGAGACAGACAGGACATGTATAAGGAGAGCAGCAGGAGAAGCTACCAAACGCTGAAGAGAAGGAGAGCTGCCATCGATACAGTTACAGCCAGGCAAGTTTTAATGTTACACAATACAGTTTTAGCAAGTTGCTCAAAGTCTAAACTGGTATTGTTGTGCATTTAAGAAGTAAAGTTTGTCTTCGAGCAAATGCCCCTCAAAGTAATCCCAGCACTGCCTGCTGTCCTCTGAATGCCTCCCAGGGGGCGGTACCGCCCCCGTTGAGAAACGCTAACCTAGATCCAAATAGACAACAAGTAAAACCTGACATCTTGCTTCTCTTCCCCGTTTTGGTGTTTCTTGAGTTTCAAAGTGTGTCCCATTGTTTTCCACAGGAGACTGCCTCAGGTTCAAAGGAATAAACTACAAGTTTATTCCTTTGAACCTGTATTTGTATTGGTGCCCTTATGCAATAATTATAATTTGTGAATTTGGACTTGTTTCTGTATGTTTGTGTTTCTTTCTGTTTATTGTTTGATCGTTTCGGGTTTTCTTCCTTCATACTTGTCCACCTGTTTCTCCTCCCAGCTGTTCTCTGTCACCTCGTTCTCTCCTGCCTGCACTTTCACTCATCTGTTCCCACTTCTCTGTGATCATCTTCTCTGGCTGCCTCATTTCCACCTTAGCCTCAGTATAGAGAGCTGATACCAGAAGTTGACACACACTGAAGGAGAAGACACGCCTTTTTCCTCACTGAAGTTAAACAAAATAAAACGTCTCTTGGGTAGGTCAGTTAAATGAACAAAAAAGGATTTCTGTTTTACATTTGTCAGGTTTTACATGACATTCATTCTCTTCTTGGTGCTGCTGTTGGCTACAGCAGCAAAATAGCCCAACAACATGATGCTGCCACCCTCGTACCTAATAGTTATGAGGTGCTCCTGTTTCCTCCAAACATAGCGATGGTCGTCATGGCTGGACCGTTTGAGTTTCATCAAACCACAGGACATGCTCAAACTGCTTCCTGGCACGTTTAAGTTTCTCTGAAAGTAATGTCTTCCTCCTTGCTGAGTAGCGTTTCAGCCGCTGTTGGTACAGGACATGTTTCACCATGGACAATGACATTCTTACAAGCCTCTGCCAGCATCTTCACAAGGTCTTTGGCTTTTGTTTTTGGGATTGATTCGCTAAACTAAGGAAGAGTAGAACAGCATAGAACCGAGCTCGTCCACATTTCAGAAAACTCAGGATATTGTCCTGACTTTATGTAAAATGAAATTAATCAACTACTTTAATCAATGTGGCCAAATGAAGAGCATGAACAAGATGGGAGACAGGAGGGACGTAGAAAGCAGGAGGCTGTAATACAAGCTGGCTCACTCTAGAGGGCGCTGTTGGCATTGGTAAAGTCAAGCAAAATCTGAGTTAGCTGTGACTTCACCACAGGAGAAATCTTAATAAAATAATAAGACAACTATATACATTACAAGAATATAATTTTGGCATTTACATATTTTTTTTTCATTTAATACAAATATTCATATTTTCACAACATGACAGTATAAAGTACATCCTGCATATACTGACCCCAAACACACAAAAAAAGGTATTGCTTTGTCTGATAAATTATGTTTTTTTTTTATTTTTTATTTTATTTCACAGCACATGAACAACAACAACAAAAACACATGTAAGCAGAAACTTAAACGACATAAACAAAACCCTCATCCAGCCCAATTTAATATGGGAGAGGAGTCTGGTTGGTCAGTGTGGTAGAGTTCTCAAACACTTCCATCATCATTCCAAAGACGAAGGAAAACTCTGCGATGTCACAACTAGAGTCATGTTTCTGATGTCATCAGCACTGTATGTCCGCAGCAAACTTCTACATTCTTGTCATTGCTTGCTACACAACGGAAGAGTTCAGACGTACGCAACGCACTTTCAGAGCCGAGCAGTGAGATTGTTTTTCGAGGCTGATTTCAACAAGTATTGCTTTTTTCATGAATGAAAACACGGGAGGAGGAGAGGTGGATACATTGTTACATTTACTTGAGCAACCTCAAGGGGAAAATAAACGGACTTTTAGGAGAAGTTTTTACTCCTAACCCTCCATTTTACTTGAGTAACTATATTGTAAACTATTGCTACTGTCTTTCTGGATACTCTACGCACTGTGAGTAATTTGACTGAATAGAGAACAAACATAATTCACCCCAAAATGTGCCACATACCGATGCAAACCTATAGTTTATGTTAAAGTGAGATTTCTTGGTTGTACTCCAGCTTTATGATATTTGGAGGTCAAGTGAAAATACAATAAACACAATTACTGTACTCTTCCCTTTTTAAACATGCACTGTATACACATAATCTACTGTAAGTTCTAGCTTTATATGTTTTACAGTGAAGAAAAGGGCTTCTTGGTTTTTTTCATATTAGTTTTGTAAATACTAGAATTTTGTGTTCAAATGTAACATTGTTAGTCTTTCTGAAGACACTAACATTGTAAAGTATTGAATCTAATTGTACAATCAAATACGGTCAAGCAGTCAAAACTTGCCTCGCTGTTTTACGGAATATTTTTTTACTCTTACTTGAGTAATTTCTGTTTACATTTACTTGAGTACAACTAAGCTAAAGCAGTGCTCCTCTTACTTGAGTACAATTTTTGTGAACTCTAACCACATGCTCCCTGAGTGATGTGGAGGCTTGAAACGCCACATTGACAAAGCTCTGCTCATTTCAATGTGTGGAGAGCGACGTGCTGGTAGAGGCAGCATGCAGCGGTCTTGTTCATGGAGTATTTAAATGCATGCTGAAAATGAGCTAACATAAATGAATCTGGGATTGTATTTTGGATCTCATGGTTCCCTCAGGAAGACTCCTCCATCGCGTCGCTCCCTCCACTTCAGGGCGATTCCATTCACTCCACTCTGCTGTAGTCTGTCTTGGAGCTGGGACACACACACGCACACGTGCGCTCACACACTCATATCAGGAAAAAAAAGTATTTTTTTTAATCAAACATTCATTCTTATTTGAACTATGCAATGAAAAAAAAAAACAGCTGAATTCAAATGCACTTCTTGGATTTGCATTTGTAAATCATCTTGCACAGCAATGTGTCACTTCGCTTGTCGGACACGGACTCTAACACAAAATCCAAAATGCAATACACAAATGTGTGTGTAATGCATAGACATCATGTGTCCGACTTACCTTTGTCAGGATGTTTGCTTTCAGAACCGGGTCGTTTGGATCTACGGTCTTCTCCACATTCAGTCACAGCTTCACTGCCTTTCTGAATACTGGTTAATCAAGAAGAGGAGATATTTAATGATCCTTCATATCACACAAGTTAGCTGCTGTTTTTTTTTTTTTTTGTGTGTAGTGCAGGTTTCAGACATGCTGTAAAATACTCACCGCTGTAGCAGACAAATGGTAATTTAGTTTCACAGGGCAAAAATTTCCATTTTCCCGATCGCCCAGAAGACGTAACGCCACATATGACTGGCATTGAGCCAAGTGGGTTTATGACAGAGTCCCAGTTCCTGAAGACGAAGTCGCTCCGGTCTGACCAATAAAAGTTTGGATCCCTGTACGTACAGACCAATCCAAGCTGAAGACATTATTCTGTCAACCAGTATCTGGTTTTCCGCATCTGTTTTCACGGTTGCAAGGTCCACATAGTTCTCCCTGCAGAACCTCTGGGCGCTGGACAGGTTCCTTTGCTCGTTCTGCAGAGAAAATGTGGCCGATTCCTGTGTTCCTGCAGATCAGAGAGTGAAAAACGGGGAACAGAATTTTCAAGAACGTCTTTTTTCTTTAATATTACTATGATTGTTATTATTATTGTTATTATTATTATTATTATTCTAAAAGCCGTGATTACAGCTCCTTACCGCTGTAACAAATAAACGGAAGGTTCAGCGCACAATCCTCATCCCACCAGTTTCCGGCGCTCCCGGATCTCACGCAGAATTGCGCGGCGCTGTGAAACTCCGGTTCATTCATGTCACTTCTCCAGTGCCTGTAGCCAGCCCCGGTCCCGGTGTAGGCATCGGACCACTTCCAGTGGATCTCACTGGACAGACCGATCCAGACGTCAGAGCTGTATCCGGCGGACTGGAGCGTGTTCACGAGCAGGTCCAGTTCCTCGGAGTTCTCCACGGTTGCCAGGTCTGCGTGCGCCTGTCTGCAGTCGGCCTGCGCTTCGCTCCAAGTCAAAGACTGACTGAAAAAGCGGTAATGACGGGTCAGACCGGAGGAGAGGATGAGAGAATCTGAAAGATGAAAATCACACAATCCATTTTGTGATCTGGCCTTGAATCGAAACATTTGTTTAAACAAATACAAATCACTCACTTGCGAGAAAAAACACTCCTAATAAAATCCCTTCCATCGTGATTCTCCTCTGCAGCAGACACCTGCTGTCACGAATGCACGTTGTGTGAGGACTAAACAGGCTTTTGAGTCTTAGAAAACGTGTCTTAAGGCTTTAGATGCAAAGCATTTGGCACATGTTTCTGCTGAACACACGGCACAGGTTTGTCTGCTGTGTTTCCCAGGCAAATGTGTCGCCTGGAGAAACACCTGCTGCGTGAGCGCATAGCTGCACGTGTGACACGAACGTCCTGCAAGCTCCACTTTGTGTTGAAACAAGCAAATCGTGTTGTCCCCAGATCAACCTTCCAGACCCAGGTCTCCTGGTTCTGGTTCTGCTCTGCATCCACAGAACCAGAAAAACCAAACATTCGGCTTCTAAGCTCCTCAAATCTGGAACAAAATTCCAGAAAACTGCAAAACTGCTGAAACACTGACTTCCACCTCTTCAGAATTGCATCTGATTAATAAGAACTATGTATGATGGTGATTATTGCTGAAATGTACTTTAAAAATTTCACTTGACTTGACCATTGCTAACTGTTCAATGCATATCTATTAAAACTAAATAATCACAATTTTAAGTTCCTTAAACAATTAACCAAAGTTTTTCAGAAGCTGCTACCAGTCACTTAAATCATTTTCAAAACTGTTGAATCATTGTTTTAAGTTATGGTCCAGATTCAGGGCTAAACATTTCACTTCATTCCATCCATGTCCATCCAATTCCATGTATGCAATTGCAATATTGCTTAATAATATACCCTTAAAGCAAGGATTTAATTGACCAGTAGACCTGAATGCCATGTATCGTCTGATAAACTTGATGTTTCTAATAGAAGAACCAAAATTCATCACAGAGGACCAACAGGTTAACGCAGCTAACAAAACCGAAGAAAAAAATGATTTTTTTGAAATCATGAAAGATTTCAGCCCTTTTAGGGATCATTTAGGGAGATAATGTTCTCCTTGAATGACCTTGCGCAAGTGTTGTTGCATAACACCTCTTTCAAATAGAGAACAGAGTGTCGCTTTGCAATTGTAATCCATTCCCAGGCTTCCCAAACAACTATTTTACATCTGAAAAACAAACAAACTTTGTCAGACGTTTGAGCACCTTTTGCATGGCACCATGCAAAAGGTGCCAAGCAAAAGGTGCCATGCCAACCAGTCAAGGTCAATCAAATGTATTTGTTATTTCAGCAGCAAGGCAGTTCAAAGTGCTGCACATCATTAGAAACTTACGTTTTAGTTCACATCAGTAGAGTTGGGCTTTTCAGAAATCTTTACAAAAGATATTTAATGTTTCTTAAAGTTTTCTCATTGTGATTAAAGATTTGTAATTATTGTATTTTTTTTTTTTACTATGAATGTTGGCTGTTTTTCTAACTGGGTTATTACCCAACAATCCTCTGAGGATAAAGTTTCTTTCCAAACTACATTTTGAAATAAACAATTGGGACTTACAATTTTTATTAATTGTGGAAGCATACATTTCTGAGATTTACTAAGACGACTAGAAGAATGGAAATGATTCATTCTTGTGACATGTAAGCTCTGAATGACTAGACCTTGGTACAAGTTAGGGAACTTATGGTATCTTTCCATCAAGATTGCAAAGGACCAACCAGGAATCAGGACTGCTGTATACAGGAAGCTCATCATCTCCTTCTCGCTGATGATTTAACCTGTGAGTTAAAGGACTAACTCACACCCCAAACCTACAAGTGTTTATGATGTGAGCTGCCTGCAAGTTTCACTTATAGCCTTTTTGTTAAACACACTAAGTCGTTTGTTACCTGCCATATATTGTTGTGTTCTTTTTTTTTTAGCCCTTGTGTTAGATAAGAACAACTTCTGTTTTTTACTTTTTCACTTTGAACTGATGACTGTAGGACCTGCTTTGTTTCTTTGATGTGGCACCACAGACTTTTGTCTGATTGTGGTTGTTGTGTTATGGTCTCTTCCGGGTCATAATCAGACACCTTCTGTAACCGCAGAGCATCATGCATGTTTCATCCCAAAAAGTACCGTCTGACCAAGGTGCCAAGTCTACCACGGCAGAGCCTTTGTGATAAGCTCACACAGTTAGGCTCAAAGAATTATTTCAGTGCAACTAAGTGAGCATTATCAGATGCTTACCGGCAGAGGGCAATCGTCTACTTTGCCATATCGTCCAGTTAATCACAGTGACGATGGCGGTTTATTTACTTCACCTCGCAACACTTGAATGTGGTTGTGACACAAGATAAAAAGGTTTGCAGAAGCGAGCTTACAAGAAGCACAGAGACAGGACATAAATATGGCCACTTCAATCAAAGACTGCTGTGTGCTGCTCAAGACAGGAACATCAACCTACAGATGTTTTGCTCTTTGTTCAAGTCCTTGTAACATTCATTACACAGGCTTTAACGGGTACATGTTTCCTTGAACTTCAGCCCTTTGCCATCTGTAAGACAGTAAAGTTTTTCAGATCTACAACCAGCAAATAACATTGAACACGGAAACTGCTGTAGCTTCTGGGTTGCTGCTCTGGTCCAGGCTGTTTTACGTCAACTTCAGCTCCACTGGTTTTGTCAGCCCTGCTACTCAACTGTCCTGACGTGTCTTTGTGGTCATAGCTTTGATTGCTTGTCTTCATGTGGCTTCACAGTGAGACCTCCACCCTGTCTCTTCTTAACAGGGATGGAGGGCTTAAGACCGGTCACGACCTGGTTTTTTTCTGGTCTCAGATTGTTAGGTCAACATGAGTGATCACAGCTGAACTGCATCCCACCGTCTGGGAAACACTGTAACGTTGGTTATTGCTAGTGACCACGAAATCGGGTTGCATGTGAACAACAACAGAGGGCAATAATATGTTTCAACAAACCTCCAAGGCCTTTATGTAACATCTGAAATTAGATCATAGGTGGACTGTGCTTGTTTTTCCAAATTGAATACATCGAAGCATGTTGTAAGATAAGTTCAAGAATTGTTTCTGACTGGACTCTAAATGAAAGGGGTTGTAACCCTGACGTTACTTCATCTGCTTGAGAAATGAAAAGATATCTAAACTGCAAGCAGCAAAATGCCTCCAACACGGGCCCAAAACGAGGTCTTGCTTTTCAATGCAGAAGCCCACAGGAAACGTATCTCCTCAAAACTGACCTGAATTTTCTGCTTTGAAGCCCGAGTCACAGCGGCGCAAAACTCAAGTGGGGCCACAAAGCGGTAGCCCTTCGTGCTTCTGACCTATTTTGATTTCTTAGAAGAGTGTCGCTGTTGCCGTTCTCGCTTACAGTGAGTAACTTGGGTGAAAACCACAACAGTTAATTTATTTACTCTGTCAATGTTAGAAGTAAATCTCACTTGGGCATATATCTCAAATAACCAAGCATTTCAAACATAGTAAAAATAAAGTATTAACATAAAAAAATCAGTGAAAACACAAAGATTGGGTAGTTAAAAAGCAGAGACAGGACATTTAAGTGTATGGAACCTCGACATCCATGAGGATGACCTTCATCATCAAGGACGAGACAGGCAAGGAATATATTACCGTATTTTCTGGACTATAAGTCGCACCAGCCATAAAATGCATAATAAAGCAGGAAAATATATATGCAAGTCACTCTGGAGTACAAGTCACATTTTTGAGGGAAATTTATTTGATAAAATCCAACACCAAGAACAGACATGTCATCTTGAAAGGCAATAAAAATAGAATAGAGGCAAAACAGGCTGAATAGTTGTACAGTATGCTAACAAACTGAGAACCTGCCTGGTATGTTAGCATAACATATTAAGAGTTATTCAGATAACTACAGCATAAATAACATTCTAACAAGTTTACCAAACCATCCGTGTCTCTCCAAGTCACTAAATCGAATGAAATCTTCATTTTCGGTGTTGCTTTTAAAAGACGTCGCTAACTCCAAAGGTAGAAGAACACAGGCCTGGAGCGCCCTCTTGCAGTTTAGTGTGAAAATAACATGTGATATGATATAATAACGTGTTAATAATTTCACACATAAGTCGCTCCAGAGTATAAGTCGCACCTCCGGCCAAACTATAAAAAAAAACTGCGAATTATAGTCCGGAAAATACGGTGATAAGAGAAGTGCCAAAGAGGCGCACCATTTCATGGTTTTGAGTTCTGAGCAAGACATTACAGACAGTAAAAGCGATAGAAACTTTACATACCTTCTACTGCACTGTGCTGATTATGTGTTCCCAAAATATACCTGACTCAGAGCTCTTTAAAACATGCCACAGGAGAGATATGTTTAAAAAAATGATTATGTAAAGATGTATGGAAATAAAACTTCATCCAAAATGTAATAAACTACGGAGAAAAAAATTCTAACAACTGAATCATATGGAAACAGAGCAGATTTAATAATTGTGTAAATCCTGCGAGGGAGAGGTACAAGTAAGGATCTCAGTGTGTCTTTTTGATGTGTTTGGTCCAAAGAGTTTATAGGGAGAAGAACAGGAAGTCGTTGCCTTTCTTTCCACCGTCAGAGAGCGTTCTGTCATCAACTGAAGTGTCAGTTTTCAATCAAATGAACTACAGGAAGTCACATTTGGTCTCCTTTTTTCTTTCTTCTCTGTTCTGAACATTTTGAACTCAACAATCACTTTACAAAGAAGCAAAATTGCACTTTTTTCCCCCTTTTCCATCAATCTGAGCAACCATGGTAATAAGAGTGGGCCCTCAAATCGCCAACACAACTGAATATTCCTTATGGATGACAGTAGATTTTAACTTTCTTATAAAGAAACGAGCAGCACATTATGTAGGTTTTTCGGTTTGTACTTCATTAGATCTAAAACCCTGATATGCATGATAAAAATAATAGTTATGTAAAATTTAAAAGTAAGTTGATCACAGTCCCAAAAGTTTCAATCATATTAGAAACTATAAGAAGAAGTATTTTTTAAATTAGCTGGATGATGCCGTCCCGCTGTTACTTTCTTTGGATGTTTCTTGGAGCCTCACTGTGTGATGGACCCCAGAGAGGAGAGGAGATTTATTTTTTAAATATTGTAAATATGAAGCATTGCTTATCTCTGCTTGCCCAGTGTGAAACCATTTCCTGTGAAGAAGTCTGAAATGGGTTGTTTTAAACTTTACCTTTACCCATATATCTTTGCATATTGTCAGAAATAGCCCAGAAGGTGTTTGAAGGGTTTGACAATGTATTACGGCAGATATTAGGGTAAAGCGGTCGGTACATATTTGTTATGGCAAGGTTTTCATTTAGAGGAGTGGGAGTTGTTACAAAGACACAGTAATCTTTTTCATATTTGCATTTGTTTAAGCCTGTTTTTTTTTTCCCAATACCAAAATCCCAATAAAAATCTATGAAAGGAATAAATAATATGAAAACTTTAATTGACTGTTTCCTGTTCACTGTAGCCTATATACACAATATAACTAGTGGTTTCACGGGGCCATTGTTTGAGTGGAATGACACAGAAACGTGGCTGTGAAGTTGACCGTGGACATGTGACTAGGTTTGTGAAATACGGGACGTTGCGTCAACTCTCCTTGGCCAATCAAATACCGTACATCTATGAAAACCGAAAAATGGGTCGAGGTTCTTCTTAATCAGAGCAGCAATCTGAACACCATGATATGCAAACGCCTTGTCGCCTGTCTGATGTTCTTGTTCTTGGGGACAATGGGTGAGTCTATGCACAGGTTCCACATTTCGACGCGTTGTACCAAGCTGTCGTATGTTTAACATGTCTGGGTTTTTTTCAACCACAGCTCAGACAAAGACCCAAAAAATCTTATCTGTTCGCCAAGACAAACACTTCATGTTCGCTAAAGCAGGAGACAACTTGACTCTGCAGTGCTTCTACGAAAATGTTGTGGACGCACGGTTCTACTGGTACAAGCAGAACCTGGGACAGAAGCCAAGGCTGGTCTCCACCTATTACAAGTACGAGGCGAACGCCACTTTCCATGATGAATTCAGAAACAATCCACGCTTTCAGCTGGAGACCGCCAAAGGCAAAAATCACTTGAAGATAAGAAATCTGAGGATTTCAGACTCTGCGGTTTACTTCTGTGCAAGCAGCTACCTGTACAGGCTGGATTTCGCTGAAGGCACAATGGTGTATGTAGAACAAACAGGTTCTCAGCTGCAGACTTCAGTTTATCAGTCGGGGTCAGAGACCCTCCGGCCCGGAGGCTCTGTGACTCTGAACTGCATGGTTCAGACTGGGACCTGTGGCGGGGAGCACAGCGTTTACTGGTTTAAAAACTCTGAGCACTCTGAGCCGGGACTCATTCACAGCAAGGGGGGCGAGAACAAACTGTGCGACAACAAAACCAGCGCGCGGACACACAGCTGTGTGTACAAGCTGCCGATTGGCAAACTGGACGCCTCTCATGCTGGAACCTACTACTGCGCGGTGGCCTCCTGTGGACACATTCTGTTTGGAAAAGGGACAAAGCTGAACTTAATAGGTGAGCAGCTGCAATGCAAACCAAACCAAAAACACACGTTAACTATTTTAACTTAAACAGAAAGTTTATGTTGCTGCGTTTCTGCAGATACCAACAACTTGGAGACTTATTTATGGGCTGGAGCCTTTTCTTTCACGTCCCTCCTGAGTGTTTCGCTGGCTGTCTCACTGTGTGTGATTAAGAAAAGGAGCTTCAAACGTTCAAGTAACAGATTTATTTTTTCAACACTTTTACAGCTTTAAATTCACATACTCATGCATACAATGTAGTAAAAATCAACATTTGACTCATGGTGGATTTGCTCTGGTTTTTCTTTCTTCCTCCACGTTTATTTGCTTGAGATTATGTCGCTTGTTGCAACACTGAACAAAGACAGCATGAGGAAATCCAAAGTGTATTCTCCAAATTATGATTTCACTCAACTTAATTTGATCCGCTTGCTTGAAAATCCTCCAAAACATACAAATTCACATAGTTGTTAAGAAAGAAATTGATAAAAATTCCTTCTCTGTGATTTAAATGACTTATGAGAAACTCTTGATATCACTTGTTGACATGACTTTCTGTCATGGCTTCCGGAGGTAAGTAATTTGCAAACTGCTTTTTGCACTTTGTCACCTTACTTTTATTTAAAACACAACTGAACGTATTTGTTTAGGATTAGGGCACCAAAAAAAAAAAAAAAAAAAACAAGAATTGTGACTTTTCCCCCTTAAATTCAGACTCTAAATTCTGACTTTAATTTCAGAATTTTGACTTTTTTTCTCCAAAGACTAAAGTTTTCAGTGGCACTAATTCCCTTCCATATAAAATGTAAATAAATAAATACATTTTAAAAATGAACAAGAAATACAAAATAAATACATAAATATCTGAACTTCTGCTTTTACCTGCAGAGGCTGAAAAAGGGCCACTCAATAAGCCAGATGTGAAGGTGAGTGATTTGTTTTTTCATCAGTTCTTTTTTATTTACTGACATATACATAGCATAACAGTTACTGCATCTTTTTCCTCTGTGTAAAATTTTTAACAAACCTTTTGCTTTCCAGGATGATTACAATGCACAAAAGGCTCATTATGCTGCTTTTTTTGCGCTGCACAATAGACCACGAAGGAGAAAGGATCCCATCTGGACTGAATGTGTGTACTACAGGGTTTAATAGTAGAATGGAACTGGAATTTAAAAAAAAATAAAATACAGTCAAGAGCAGAATTACTCGGAAACCTTGACAGATTTTGTTCTGACCAGATTTAACATCTGCACTTTGAAATGACTTAGCCAGGATCTCAACTCTGTGGAGTGAGTTCTAATTATTGAAGGATTCTTTCTACTTTCATTCCTTCAGGTCTTCAAAAAAGGCTCAGTTTACCAAATGACTCACACAAAGAAACTGTTGCTTCTTCATTTAACGCCATGAAATTGGGCCTCTGTCTCTTTAAGAATGCCTGTTCTTTCCGAAACCCTGCCTTCAGGAAGTCGCCACAACGTCGCTCCCTTTTTAACCTTTCAACTGCTTTGCACTGAGATGTGACGTCATTACAAAATGCTGTAATGCTCAGAAACATCCAGTCACCAATGAGTTTGGCTCCTTTTATGAACGCAACATAAAAGTTTTGGTTGAATAAAAATTGTTATAAAACATTTTTATCATTTCAGTAAATGTGCTTATTCTATGAATTCTGAGTCTATTAATTTTTGTTTTTGATGTATTTTTTTTTTATCAACATTGAGCTTGAATGTGTCTGTTATTACATAGACATTATAAAATTGCAATAGCTGACTTTTATGTTGCTTGTGAATAATTTCTGTAACTTTTATCATTTTTAAGACTGCTTTTCTTCTACATGAAAGTTTAACAGTATCAAATGTGTTGTGCTTATTTCACTGAATGTCTGTGACACAGTTTGCTATCAGTTTCTGTCAGTTAACTGTTGTAATAAAACACATTAAAGCAGGTCAGATGTATTTTTATTGAGTTGATATATTTTTGTAACCTGAATCGATATCACCGGTTTTAAAAAAAGAAAAGACTGAAAGTATAACTGGATGAACCACATAAGCTAAAAATAAATACTTGTTATGCTTATGCATATAAAGTTTATTGATCTGAATAAATAAGAAACGTGTCGAGGTTTTGTTCCAATTATTTTTGGCAGTCTTCACCATGACAACAAACATTTTAAATAAACTGATTTACTTCATTAATCTTGTATTTGGTATGTAATACATTTTGTGATCATTTTTTTAGGTAACTTTTGTTGTGAATTTGTGCGACACGAACAAATTGACAACTCAATTTGCACAGAAAAGCCTCCTCTCCATCGTCGACTCTCACTCCAGCCGGTCAATGTCTGGTCCGTCTCTGTCCCAGTTGTGTTGTTCTCTGTTGGGGGTGTCGTCCTCTCTATGTGGGGGTGAACCATGAGCGACAACAAAGGTGGAAAGTTGAGGTTTCCATTTGGGAGCTATTTCATAACCCACTGTCCTTGAGTTCGTCCATTTTCTTGTGGGAAATCTTTGCTTCAGGCTGCTCTCTTCACTTTAAGGTGACCTGTCGTCATTATGTCCCGCAGCTGGAAACCACAGATTTGGGTGCAGCCTACTCAAAATGCAGATTAAATCTGATTCAGAGTGCGAAGAGATCTTAAATACATAATTAAATGTGGTTGAAGTAATTCTGCAGTGAAGAGTGGACCAGAGGTTTCACACTTTGACCGTCAGTCCTGGGTAAATTAGATTTGGGATCAATTAGGGGCTAGTCGGGTTCGGATAGCTTTATCCCTTAATAAGTGACATTATATATGACTGCATTTTATTCTTTATTTACTCAAGTAATGTTTGTCAAACACTTCAACTTTGTTGAATGATCTGAGTCAAAATGTCTGACAAACAGCAAAAAACAGGATGTGATACTTTTACCATTGATGGAAGTCAAGCCAAAACAGTCCTCTGCCTTCTCCCAGTGCTCCCAGTACTAAATGAAAACAACCAATCAGAGCCAAGAGGAGGGTTCCAGTGCTGTCAATCACCTCGTGTACATACTGCTCACTTCCTCCCTCACATGCTTTCTGCTCCTGTTAGTGGAGCCTGTTGTACATGATGCTAAGGCTGGTTATCAGAGCTGCCGATCATGGCGAATAAAAGTTATCTTGTAACAATAAGTTGTTTCTCTGTCTTTAGCACATTGAGCAGCACGAACACAAGGTTGATTGACAGCGCTAAGACCCTCCTCCAGGGTTCTGATTGGTTGCTTTTGACCGGGAGCGCTGAATTTCTTCAGAGGACCATAGCAGCTCGGGGAGGAGATTGATTTTTACATTTTATTTCACAGAATATGTGTCATGACTTGGCGACAGTTTTAACAAATGTGTAAAACAAAACATATTGCAGTAAAAGTTACATACCCCAACTTTAAATGAAAAGAATAAATAAATAAATAAAGTCCATAAATTGTCAAATCAGAGCTTCTCACTTCCTTTTGTGCCCACACTGTTTCCATTGTCAGAGTAAGTCGAGGCCATTTCCGCTCAACACGTAAAGTCTCGTCCTCGACCTGTTTACTGAAGTCGCTATTACACTGGGAGAGTCTGAGCAGTGAAGAGTGAAGGATGCTGAAGTTTTATGTACTCCTGGTTCTTCTCTGCAGAGCTTGTAAGTCACTCCACTTACACACAGTAGCTTCTCCATACGGCGACGCTTTAAGGTATCCATGAACCATTCTGCGGACTTTAACCCGCCGATCTTCACCTGCGTTTCAGACGGGGACGTGCTCTACGCTGACTCTGGAGGCAATGTGACTCTGCGTTGTGTCTACACCTCCAGTGCCTCCCATCTGAACTGGTACAAGCAGATTCCAGGAGAGCCGCCGCAGATCGTATCCTCTTTTTACAAACATCATGCTGACTCCAGGACCTTCCACAAGCAGTTTAAGGACAACAAGCGGCTTTCAGTCCACACCGAGGAAGGGCTCTACAATCTGAAGATCTCCGATGTCCGAGACTCTGATTCTGCTCTGTACTACTGTGGCTACACCAGCATCTCCATCACCGAGTTTAAGAACGGAACATTTTTATTGCTGAAAAGTAAGAGAAATTTGTTGCTTTCTAGAAGCTTTCTGCACTTATTTTCACCGTTTTTATTGACAGCCTTAGAACATCTCGCCTTAGATTCCAGCTGCAAGACTTTCCTCCGCCAGCCGGACTCCGTCTCTGCCCAACCAGGAGGCTCTGTGTCTCTGAGCTGCACCATGCTGACTGGAACCGTGAACGGAGGCCACAGCGTTCACTGGTTCAGGAAGAACTCGGAGGGATCCGGTTTGGGAACGTTGTACACAACAAAACGGAGAAACGGTCCGTGTGCAAGGAGCCCAGAGGACGGTCCTGCTGTCCACCGCTGTGTGTACAGCTTACCGAGGAGGAACGTTACCGTGTCTGATGCCGGGATGTACCACTGTGCTGTGGCTTCGTGTGGACAGATTCTATTCGGGCCAGGAACAAGACTAAATGTGGGAGGTAAGTTTTAAGTTTGTTTCTTTTTTTTCCCCCCAAAAAAATCTGCAAGAGTGCTTTATATTTTTTCTCAGAGAAACACCCTGACCCTGCGTTGATGCATGGAGGGGCTGCATCTCTGGCTGCATCTCTGATCTTGAACATCATCCTGACGTTTGTCGTTTGCCGACAGTCCAGAAAAAAAATAAATCATTCAGAAGGTACAACCAGTTTATATTTAGTAAGCGATTCATGTTTTTCTTGCAGCATTCTGATTATATTTTTTTCTCTCTCATCAAGGATCACATCAAGATTCAGGAAATGCTGCTGACCCTCAGGTTAGCTATGAGTTAAGTCTGAGTTTGTGGACAGACTCCCAATATTTAGATCCGCTTTGTGTTGCAGGACGAAGTCTTAACGGCGATTCAGTATGCAGCCCTGGATTTCAAACTGAAGCCAGATGCAAAGAAAACACAGAAGAACCGAGAGGAGGAACCAGTTTATTCCAGAGTGAAACACTCCAACCAGAAGTGACTGAAGGTTTTAAACCCAACAGACTCTGCTGCTCTTTGCTGTCTGAGATCTGTGCAGAAGCAAACAACGAAAACATGCACATTCTGGTTTGAACTGGAGATGGATCAATCATAATGTGATTGGTTTTCTAAGCTCTTTTTTTATTTTTTATTTTGACCTACCTAAGAGATAACTTGGGCATCCCTGAAACATGCATTGAGCTTCTTATTGCGTCGGTACTGAAGGCAGTCAGGCAGAGGGTTTCAGGTTTTAATTTTTTTTTTTTTTTTTTACCTCAGTCAAGCTAATTGAAGCTTGCCTAGAACTGCCAATATATAACCTTTTGGAAAAACACAACTTTTAATTTTTGCTTTTAAACCATTAAACTTTTTTTTTTTTTTTTTTTTACAAGAAAGGTGGACATATTAACTTTTACTGGATATTAAGATTAGGTATAACATTTGAAAAAAATGTAGTACTTGTATTTCTAGTGTCTTTTTGTTGTGGAAATTCAATGTAATTTTTCCTAGAAACCCCCCAAAACAGACAGAAAAACTGGTAAAACCTGTGTTTCTTTTCATATGCATATTTAAATGAATTGGTTGGAGCCTTTTCCACCTTCAGAAAGAGTTTTGTTTACACTGCTATTTCACTAAAAAATAATAAGTCAAAGCAGGGACCACATGTGCAGCGTGTATAAAGTTGCTAAAGTGATTTTTTTGTTCCTGACCAAATAAAGTTGACTGGATATGGGATAATTTTTTTTTTTTATAGATTTGTTTTTTGTGTGCAAGGTCAGTTACTGTCAGCTGTGATGTTTCATTTGCCTTCTGCTCAGTCAGACAGAACCACACAGACATGCCTGTCACTCAGCAGACCGCAGGGCACAGAGGTCAAAGTTCAGCATATTTAAGCTTTAACAGGATCGTATCTCCACCAAGTCGCCGAGATCGTGTTTTGCTGCTGTCGCATGCAAAACATGAGACAAATATTAACATTTACGCACTAAAAGAGCATTCAAAATGTTGAAACAGAACAACTTTTCTGTTGTATGTATTTAATACTCTCTATTAATTCACCTTGGTTTGTCCGTTTCTCTTTTTTAATATCTTTTTTTTTCTTAAGACTTGATGACACGTGTTCAATGACTGCAAAAAAAAAAAAAAAAAAATCAGACAAAGTGAAGCTGAAAATTAACTCATCACAATCAACAGCCAGATTTTCTGTGATCTTTATTTTTATTCTTTCTTATGCATAACCTCAAAGTGAAGTGATTTATTTTGTTACTCATATTTATAAAAGAAATTGGTTATGTTTCAGGATTTTTTTTTATTTTTTTTTTTGTGATAATGTCAACATCATTAACATCATATTTCCTAAAACAAGCTTGGGACTTGTGATGAAGCGAAGGTTGCTATAGTGACTTTTCAGATAAAAGTACTTCAGTCGTGTCGGTAATGTGACATTTTGAGCATTTGGCTGAGATATTTAGATGTGCAGTTAGGAAGTCAGCCAGCAGAGAGCAGTAAAAGTCCTTCCTGAACTGCTTCAGAAGTTAACACACATTGTAAGAGCATCCCTGAAACCTTAGGTGTTGTTGTGATGCAAGTCAGGCAAAATTAGCACGTGTAAAAAAAAAATTAAAAATTCTGAATACAGGTGAAGCTTAAGATTTTCAGAATGCAACTGAGCATCGTCTCTGTTCAAAACATAGAAGGTGAACCTAGAGAGGGAAGAGCTTGCATGTGCTGCGGTTAGCTGACGTAGAAAGTTGTCTGTTGAAGTTTTTGAAGTTTCGCCACAACACACCACAGTTTCTGTGCTCGGTTTGTGTGAGGATTGCATTAAAACAAAAGCATTTTACAGTAAAGCTGGTAAATCAGCGAGGACATTGTTGTTTTGTTTGCACGCAGTGGGCAAATTTGAGCCAATCGGTCTCTTGGTAATGAAGTGTCGTTAATCTCCGGTTGGTGACTAATATAGCAAGCTTAATGGACTTCAAAAATACAACAGCAACAAACAAACAAACAGAAAAGGAGCTGCCAGCAGTGACCTCAGCCCCAGTGGTTGTAGCTCGTCCTGCTTTCAATAGATCTGGGCCACTGGTTCTCCTCACGACCCATTCTTTGAGTTTTGCAGTAGAAACCAACGCAGTAGTCATGTCTCTAGTGACAGAATAAACTAAAAAGATGACTTCGCACCACCGCTGCAGCTCATACAGACTATGTATTGAAGTAGGAGGGTTTGTGGGCCCCTACAAACCCACAAACAAGGAGTTGGCAAAAGATGCTAACTCCTTGCTAGTACAAGGAGTTAGCATCTCCCTGTATTCGAGCTGTTCTAATTTGGTTATCTTGTGACAGTTCAGTAGTGCTGCCGATGTGCCCAAGTGGGGCCATTTGTTTCCATTGTTCAACATTACAGAAACCCACAGACTACATATCTGGACAGAACTGACCCAAATGTACTTTAGTAAAACCACAAGCGCAGTGGAACAAGCAGCAGTCATGTTACCGCGAGGTGGTCTGCGCCTCTGACCCATTTTAGCCAACAGAAAGACAACTGTTGTGTAATGTGTGTGACAAATTAAGAAGCACAAAAAGGCTCTGAAACATCTTTTGCTTCATATTTGAAAATGTGTTTTGTTCCAAGTCAGTAATAATAGCTATTTTATTTGAGAGATTTTTTGTTTGTTTGTTTGTTTTGGATTCTCCAACTTCATGTTCAGTGGCCCAAACCTGATCTCTGGTTCATGTTAGTCTAATGTAAGAGTACATCTTGACCCGGGTCCATACGATCCGCTCTTTTACTGGACTTGGAAAACTCTCATCAGGAACGCTTGTTGTCTTCAGCTTAGCTGATTCACCAGGATTAAGGATTCGAATCATTGTTTTGAATCAGGATTTAAGAGATGAGCCACAGCATGTATTGAAGATTTTGTGGGGTTTTGTGTAATCTTGATTTTTTTTTCTTTACTGCTGGCAGGTGTTACATATACAAGCCAAATTCCTGGCCTCAGTTAGCCAGAAACTGTATTGGGTTACTTATTCGTCTTTTTATTGGGTTCTCAATCTAAGTTCTGTCTCCAAGGCCAACAATCCAGCAATATGTATTCCTTCTAAAATACCCTTTGAAGTTGAATATTTAATCAACATTCAGTCGTCCAGCTCTGCACAGACAGTAAGAACAAGCCAGTCATTTAGTTCAAGTCTATCAATCAATCATCCAAGGATTCAACAAAATATGGATGTCCTGTGTTTTTGAAATTTATGTTCCTAGAATTTCGTTGTCCTTTTCAGTGACAAAGTTGCGTAATGGCTAAGTTTTAGTTTTTAATATTTTTCCTACAAAAGTTCTTAGAGGATTTGCTCTGAGACCAGAGTACAACATGTACAGATGCTAACATGCAACCAGCGTCTACTTTTATATTGACAACCAGAAGTTGCTTATGGCCTAAATGTCCCAAACCAAACCGGTGAGCTCGGCCAATCACAGCTGGTCTTTGCCCCATGAGAATTTGTTCAGAGCAGACAGAACAGCTCTAAAATGAAATCGTTAAATGTCTGTTCTGCTCTTCTGTAAAATCTGTGAGTATTGAAAACATTTTTAAACAAAATATTGTATTTGTCAGCTGAGTTTTAATCTGCGCTGTTTTTGTTTGCATTTGCGTTTTTTCACCTCATATCCATCTGTCACATACAGAGAGGAGACGTTGATGATCTCCATTATGCGAACTGGTCAGCGTTAGTGTGTTCTCCAGTGCAACGAGCAAAAAGAAATGAGTCTAAAAAATGACAGTAAAATAAATCCTGATGAAACTAAAGGTTGTTAGTTTGTCTTTTTTTTCCACTCTGAGTTGATCAGCAACACACTTCAGGATCTCTAAACCTCAACAAAGTACAGACACGGCAGAACTGCAGTGGTATCCAAAATATATCTTCATAACAATAGCTTACTGTATATTTATTTACGCCTGCGGTAAAGGCAGTGTGACCTACAGTCAGGTAAGTTTCCAATGATGGAAACTAGTTCTTGCTGAGCGTAAGCACAACAAGGTTAGCATAAAGCCTCCAACCACAGTGACCTGTTTAAATGTGGTGTTAAAGGACCTGCTGTACCAGTTCGGTAACTGAGTCTGGCCTTGAAGAGTGAAATTGGCTCAGTTATTCCTAATTGATAGGAAAAATCATTTCTGGTTGCACTTTGCTTCAAACTGATGTAGAAAGACAGCAAATATGACAAAAACTGAATCTTTTGCCAATATCAAAAATAGCATAACGTGTAAGTGGCCTCTACTTTGTTTGGTACTTTTTCCAGCCCAGAGGCCTCCAGAATGTTTTATTCAGACATTCATGCAATGATGCTGCAGAGCCACATTGTTGCCATACAGACGGTGCTACTGGAACCAAAGATGGCAGGTGAAGTGTCCAAACACACAGCAGCTGAAATGCCAACTCTCCAGTTACAGGACAAACTCCTACATTAACCTCCTGAACACTAACCCCAAAAACACACCACCAACACATGAAGCATCATGCTTTCAGGAAGCTTTTCTGAAAGCATGATGACTAAATGTAGGAAATGCTGAAACAAAAGGCTCAACACGCGGCACATGTTAGCTTCCCAGCAGAACAATGGTCAGAAACGTGCTGCCAGACCTTCAATGGAATTATTTTACCCATAGTGAATCCATGTATGAGTGGCCCAGTCAAAGTCTATTTCGAGAATGTTTCTGGGGGTAGATTTGAATTTTTTTTTTCTTCACACGTGATCTGTATGTAAATGATGAGGAAAAACTTGTAGAAAAATGTGGTGCACCACTGAGGTCAGGAAGACAAGCAGGGTGACAACACCTTCTCTTTCAGCAGCCTGTTAGCGCTGACGTCTGATCTCATTCGTCTCTTTAAGTTCCCTCTTCCAAAGTCAGTTTAGAAAATCCAAATGCATAAAAAAAATCATTAAAAATATCAAGACATCATTAACAGATTTATGTTTCCAGCAACTTCACCGGATCTCTACTGGGTTTATAAATTGAACACTAAAAATACTATGACTTATTCTGGACACTAAATGTTTTTAGCATGAAAACTAACTACAGACACAGAACATGTGAGTGTTCTGACATTTATGGTGGGCCAATCATACACAGTCTTGTCTCTTGAAAGTGGAGCAACCAAAGAGATCGTATCAGTGAGGCAAAACCCCTTAAGCAAAATGGATCTTCCAGTATGTGCTGGCTATGCGATATGTCTGCTTTTGGGGAACCTGAGTAAGTTGCGTGGTGTTTTCTGTTCGACTCTAATGCGTTTCTACTCATCAACACTTACTATTCTTACGTGTTTCCTTTCCAGTGTTTGCGACAGGTCTGGCGCCGTCATCGTCAGCTTTAGGTTTCGAAGCCGTCGATGTTGGCTGGAATGTGACTTTGAGATGCTCCTATCAGGAAAATTCTGCAATAGGCTTTTACTGGTACAAACAAAGTCCGGGACGGAAACCACAGCTGATGTCGGAATTCTTGAAACATGCTAACAGAGTCTCTGTGAAAAGTCCGTTCAAAGACGATCCACGGTTCCAACCGGACACAGGCATTGGCAAAAACAACTTGAAGATCTCAAATGTCCAAACATCAGACTCGGCTGTCTACTACTGTGTAAGTAGCCACTCTTTTGAGTTCGACTTCTTGGAGGGCATCACTGTCCAGGTAAAGGACTCAGCATTAAACTTCCAAACGTCAGTCTACCAGTCAGAACTCCAAACCTTTCATCCGGGAGATTCTGCCATGCTGAACTGTACTGTCCACACTGGGATCTGCGGTGGAGAACACAGAGTTTACTGGCTAAAAGACTCTGACGAATCCAATCCGAGAATCATTTATGCGCAAGGGGACGGGAGAACCCAGTGTGAGATGAAACCGAACAGACAAGCTCACACCTGCGTGCACAACCTGCCGCTGGAGAACCTGAAAGCGTCTCACGCCGGGACATACTACTGCGCGGTCGCCTCGTGTGGATCCATCCTGTTTGGAAACGGGACCAAGCTGGACTACAACGGTAGCAGATCGTTTGGCAAACGCAACTTTGCGTGATGAGTTGAGGTGGTGGTGGGATCTCCTAACCTCCGTCTCCTTACAGAAAACCCGGGTTCTCCTGTCCTGCCGTACGTGTTGACAGGAACTTTGGCCTTCGTCGTCCTCCTGATGGGTCTGTTGGCGTACACATCCCACAAGCTGTACAAGACGAAGAAATGCAATCGTGAAGGTGTGTCACATACGTATGATACATGTTAGACCAAAGTGATGTGGTCAGGAGACAGGAAACTATTACTATTATTGAGCTGACCAGCAGACTTGACTGACCTTAAATAATAATAATAATCTGTTCTTTTTATATAATCACTTATATTATGGAATTCCACAATTCAGCTGAAAACCTGAGACTATAAATATTTTTGTTTTGAAATATTTCTGATAACTGAGGGCGTCTAGACACTCATTCATCTACCAACAGTTCTGACTCGACTGTCAGATCAAATACTTTTTATGCCCGTTAATAACTGACAATAACTGATTAACAAACCATTCATGTCTTCTCTATCTTTTCTTGTCATGGTTTCCTTTTTTTTTTTTAAGAGGACCTAATTGCTGCCAAAGCAACTATTTAACCCTTTTAATCTTACCAAAAGGTTTGCAATGGTCATTTTTGATCTATGACAGCTTCATTTGACAACGAAACATTTCCCCTATTTAAACAGTGGATCTGAACTGCACACTTGTATCGTTATGATGTGTCTTGAGTGAAATGGCTTCTTCCTCACTGAGTGGCCTTCCAGCCCAGGAAATGTTTAATCTTATGTATCTTATGTACCCTTCCACATTGAGAAGATGAGAATAACAATAACAAATAACCAGTTCATTAGTTTTGGTCCTCTAGATCTACCTGCTAGATAAAGTGTTTAAAATAGAAAACAAGAAAAAAATAAAACACTTCTCCCTTTTGTTTCACTGAAGCAGATCCTCCAGAGAGATCTTCAGCTGCTTCAGCTCCTAAAGCCCAAGTGAGTATTTTATCTCCAACTACAAGTAAAGTCAAACAACAGATAACAAATGTTGTTAAATTTCTTAAATAAAATTGGTGTTTGCAAAATGGCCTTGGCAGTTGGGAAAGTTCTCAACAGCCGTCGTGAGAAAAAAAAAAAAAGACATTCTCTCACAAAGTTTTGTGCAATTTGTCACAAGATCTGTTCTGAAAACTGCCCTGTTCTGACAAGCAGGACTCTGTGGATGCGGGTCACCTCCACTACGCCACCGTCAGTGAGAAGAACGTTATCAGACCAGGAGCGCAGAGAGAAGCCGGCGATGCGTGCACGTACTCTACTCTGAAGCAGTAGAGACGGACGTGGCGAACGTGTGGTTTTTATTCATTTGAAAAAAATGTAAATAAATAAACAAAATCTGATCTCCTCCACAGCATCAAACAAATGCTGTCCATGTTTCTGATAAATGTGTGTTCATCACAGAACATTGTACAGTTAAAAACAAAACCACCTGCATTATGTATGGATGCAGCACGAGTCAAAATGTACCGAAGCGACTGGTGAGGTTGGCAAGTCTTCACAGGCCGTGCACGTTGGACCCCCCCCTGTGCTATTTGTGGTCTCTGGCAGGAAGTCTCTGCAGATTCAAAGTGAGACTCTGACTGAAAATACAAGAAACTCAACCTGAGCGAAGACCAGTTTTTTGATAGGATTAAGAGTCAAGTTACAAATGTAATAAAGAAATATTATAGAAGTTGTTCAACGTTCCTGAAGTTTTCAGGCTACCGTTTATTTGTAACACTGATGTGCAAAGATGTGAAAAGGTTTTTAACCCCTTACTTCCTGTTGTTGTTGCTGGATTTTTCTTTTATTATTGTTATTATTATTTTTAAGTAGATGACAATTTCATTTACAATAAAATAAAATAAAACAACTAATCTTTTCGGTAAAACTGAGTTAGGAGACTTTGTTGCGTTTGGAAATATTTTGAATTTTACCAACCAAGCTGAGGTTTGATCACTTTCTGGTCTTAAGAATCAAGAAACCTCCAAAGTGGAAGATTTCTTTATAAATTTGCTGTGCAGAGAAATGATCACATACTGAGCCGAAGAATCTGTTCAACTTCCTGTGCGGTCTACTCTTTGTAGATTGGATCTCAATATGGTTTTCGTGAGACTGATATGCATATTTATGAGCCTTTTGCTTCTTTGTTTTTTGTTGTTGTGGTTCCAGGGAGGAAATTGTTGCTTTGGTGACATCAGGTGCAGCTTCTCATCTTATAAGTACCCAGAATAACAACAATAAAGGACCTCAGGGTTTTGCACATCAGTAAATACCAAAGTGTCATTTAGTTAAAACGTACTGAACCGACATCAAACCTAAAATGTTGTAGATGAAAAAAAAAATCAAGGTGTCTGAAAACATACTTTTGCAATTTATGAAGTTTTTTTTATTTCATAAGTTTGACACAGTGTTCAGATCTATCCTGAGCAACACTCTTCAGCCGGATTTGAGCGCCCCCTTGTGTTTGATAAAGTAACAAAAGGGGGCTCATATTACTTAGCATTAGACGTGCTAGGTAATATGAGGAAAATGTGTTTTATTTTGAAAAATAACAAAAGAAGTAGGCTATGGTTGAGGAAATTGAGCAGTTTTAGAATGAAATGGTCAACTGTGACATGTATATTTTTTAAATAATTCTTTGAACTTGACACAAGCTTGATGTTATTCCACATGTAGATATTATGACCTTATGAAAATATTTTGGTAACTTATTGATAAAAATTTTATTTTGTATGAATTTATTAATTTCTGTGTAAAATGTTTAATGGTTCATTAAAAAAAAAACTTGATCGAGGGGCATGAAAATAATTGTAATCTGTAGACATGACCACTTGAGAATGCATTGCTCATTTTTTTTATCACCAATTATGAATTGTGCTTAAGATTTTGGTTGGTTGTGTTATAAATTAGTGGTTGACATGGGAATTTAACAGCAATCTGGTGGGAATCAAAGGATCATGTGAAGCCCTTGTACTTCCCATGTAGTTCATGTGTCAAAGGTCATCGGCCCTGACCTTTAACACAAAGCATGACGGATCCATATTTCCTTCTGTGTCAAATTCTGATCCTTCCGTCTGAATGTCACTGCAAAAAAAAACAGTTCTTGTCCACATGTTGTTGAGTCTGTGTAAGTTTCCTGTCTTTAGCTGACATCAGTGGTTTTTTGCCATCTGTGTGTTGTGTGTGTGTGTGCGTGTTGTGCATTTAAAGACGATGCTATATGGTTTGGTGGCAGCAAGTTGTTATTTGACCTTCTGTTGCCTCCATCACCTTCTACCAATTTGTAGATTCTCCTTACATTTCTCATCAGCTGTTGCTCACTGGATTTAAACTTTGACCAATGGCTATCCAAGAAAATAACACCAGATGAGCGGTTTCTGAAATACTCAGATTAACGTGTGTTGCTCCAACAACACTGCAGCGTAGTTGCATCTATTCCATTGTGAGATGTGATTGTTTCCCTCATCATAATGTTGTCATTCTCATCTAACAAAAGGGCTGCAGCCTCAGACACATGTCCACCAGGTCTGCTGTGTTAGTTTTTTGTTGGATGGACTTCAGTGAAATTTTTGACTCACTTAATTGTTTTGATTTTAGAAAATCTAAGACAAATTCAAACGTTTGCCCTTAAAGTTTTTATTTTTTTAAGGAAAATCATAAACATGGTTTGCTATATATATAGAAATCATTAAAAGGTGTGACATTTACATGTATGAGGAGGGTTAGAAACTGTTTATTGCTAAAGGTTATAAGTTTGTAATATAGCTGTGCTCAGCTCCAACTGAATTTCAGTTTTGTTAAAAGTTTTTTTTTTTTTTAATAGTTTTAAAAATCTGTATAAAAATACTAACTCTCTCACCTAAAGATGCGCAGGACTAAACTTTTTTTGTCCACCTGACCAAACTGGTCATTTCTCTTTGTTTCTTTCTTTCTTTTTTTTCTGTATTTGAAAATTGAAATGGGAGGATCCTTTTTGAACTTTGGGCACTCGCGTTTTCTTTCAGGTCAGACTGCTGCTGCATGTGGCTGTGATAATGAGATCATGTTCCATTTGTAGCCACTCGGCAGGTGACTGAGTGCTTTTCATTCAACGAGGCGATTTCAGCAGGATGATGCTGTCAGAGGCTCTTTTCTGTCTCACATGTGTTTTCTTGTGGAACAAGGGTAAGCAATGCGTCAGCTATTAAACCACTTTATATCTGGTGGCCATTTTAACATTGAAATGTGACTTTCTCCTTTATTTTAGCCGAGATGAGTGATTTGGAGACATTTGTGGATCACAAGACGGGCTTTATATTGGCCGATGTTGGTGGCACCGTGACTCTGCAATGTTCTTTTGACGCAAAAGAAGCTACTTATTTCTGGTACAAACAGACCCTGGGAGAGAAACCACACCTGATCTCTGTGAGTTACAAATTAGAGAAAGGAGGTACTTTTTACGGGGCGTTCAAAGACAAACCACGATTCAGTCTGGAAACTGAACAGGGGAAGAGTCGGTTAAACATTTCCAATTTGAACCCGTCAGACACGGGAACATACTTCTGCGCAAGTTGCCTTTCGTTCCTGCTCAAGTTTGTGAAAGGTGTTACAGTCGTCGTGCAAGATTCAGCTGCGGGAGGCGAAGCTTTGGTCCACCAGGCGCCGTCTGAAACCGCACGGCCTGGAGACTCTGTGACTCTGAACTGTACGGTCCAAACTGGGAGCTGCCGGGGAGAACACAGAGCTTACTGGTTCAGACAGTCCTCAAAATACGACCCAGGGCTCCTTTATCTCCGTGGAGTCACGGCAGACCAATGTCTGACGAGTCCCGACACGCAGACTCACACCTGTCTGTACAAACTGCCAATGGAGAACATAAAAAAGTCTCACGCTGGGACATATTACTGCTCTGTTGCTTCCTGTGGACGGATAGCGTTTGGAAAGGGGACGAAATTGGAATTGGAAAGTGAGTTGTTTCACTGAATAATTTGGTATTTTCTTTTTGCTTGTTTGCAAAAACAGAGAAGCTAAAACTTTGGGTTTTTGGTGTTCGGATCTGCAGGTGAGGCGGTCTCGCTGGTGCATCTGATGTATTTCTTATGCGCAGCTTTGATTTTCACCATCGTCCTAAATGTTTTCCTGGCCACCAAACTGTACAAGAAACACAACAAAGACAGCTGCCAAACTCCAGGTACCTGCTGGCTTTGTATTCAGGTTAAACACATTTACTCATTTTTAAAAAAGCCTTTGTCTTTCACAATATTTCAAGGAAAGTCTTCGTCTGGTCCAGCTGCAGATGGAGAGGTAAATACAACCGAAGGCGTTTAATGAATGCCTAAACGCAAATCTCTTCGACATGTCTCGATGAGATAACTATGTTTTGAAGGAAAATTTGTTCATGATCTCTGATGTGTTCTGTTATCAGGAAGACATTCTCCATTACGCCGCTGTGAACGTCAACCAGCCCACCCGACCAAGAAGACAGAAGAAAAGTCAAGAGACCGAATGTGTTTACTCCTCTGTGAAGCGTTAGATCGGGAAGATTTTTGTCTTAAATGTGTTTTAGTTGGCAAGTTTGGAGTTTAAGTAATTATGAATAATGAGTTTTGATGCCCTTGACCTATTTCATCCCAAACTTTACATTCCTGTCTGATGTCTTGAGATGTTGCTTCAGTATTTCCATGTATTGTGGGAAATGCACCAGTTCTTCCACACTCATCCTTTAACGTTGGAACAGTACTGTGAAATTTGAAATCTTCTCTCATTTTACTCAAAAATAAAGCAGTTGCCGTGTGAGTAAACAAATCAGTGGCTGCTTTGAGCACGCGTGGAAAGGTTATTTAAAGACGACCCCAAAGTGATTCTCTCTGCAGTCGTTCAGCCATTTACACGCTGATGGTGGCAAGATAGTGGATCGTCGCCACAGCAAGGGATGTTCTGACTGAAACAAGGCTGCGATGCACCAGCGCCACCAGGAGGCAAGGCAGGTGAAGTGTCCAACAGGAGGGTGGAGCAGGGATCGAACCAGCAACCTGCCAATGCTGAGGCAAACGCCTGCCACCATCAAGAAGCTTCGCAGAACTTGTTAAAAATGAAGCAAAGCAGCATTATGTGAATATTTCTACTAATAGAGATATTTATGAGCAGAAATGTTCATTTATTAAGATGCTCTCCAATCTGCAAGTTTCTTTGAACAGACAAATTTTACCGATTTACCAAAATTCAAAAAATACCTTATGACCATTATTTAAATATGTGTTAAAAATATATATACAATTTAACTTCTCCTGTATAAGTATAAAACAAAAATAAAATATCAGAATTTGTTTTACTTAGACAGGTTTGCTGAATCTTTTATATATCTATGCATGTATGCAAAACAGATTTTTAAGGAAAATAAAAGACAGAAGCATCTCATGACATGCAAGTCAAATAAATCTAATGAACGTTTGTCGCACAGGGCCTGCAATTCAGTGGCTTTCCCTGACACTGATGTTGACCTTTGTCTCAGTGGAAATTTTTAAAGGACTTTAATGACTTCTGACAGCATCTCAACCGATCCTGTCATCACATCTTCCTGTCTGCTGCCCAGCATTAACAGCAGGCAGTTAACTGACTCCCTCCTCATCTCTGATTGGGTGGCAGCATCCAGTTCGCTCGAAAGAAAGTAGAACATGTTGAGAGAGATTGTATCAGTCCAGCGCAACCATTTAAACATGATGGCTGCTCTGAAGATTTTCTATCTGTTCCTGGCAACACTTGGTATGTAATGACATTTCTTTCCATTTTTTAAATGGATTTTTAGCATTTTTAATAAGTTTGCAGCCACTTTTGATTTTCTTCTCAAACTTTCTCTTCGGCTCCTTTGGCAGCTGTGGCACTGTCGTCCCCTTTGGGTTTCAAGTCGGTTCACGTTGGCCGGAACGTGACCTTGAAATGTTTCCTCCAAGGCAAGAGCGGACTGATCTTTTACTGGTTCAAAAAAAGCGTGGGGAAAAAAGCCCAGCTCATGTCCGAGTTCTACAAACACAAACGGGACGGCTCTCCTCGCAGCGACCTGATCACCAGCGATCCACGATTCGAACTGGAACCCGGCGGCAGCGGATTCCACCTCAAGATACTGAGCGTGCGGGTGACGGACTCGGCTACTTACTACTGTGTCAGCCTGTCTTCTCACTCGTTTGAGTTCTTGGAGGGCGTTACGGTCCAGGTGGAAGGCTCCGGCTCTGAGACGACCCACTGCGCGTTTCGAAATGGGACGCACGACGGAAAGCACGGCTTTTACTGGTTCAGAGGCTCCGGAGACTCGTTCCCGAAATTCATGTACACCCACAAAAGCAGCGACGATTTGAGTGACGAGGAAGCAAACACGAAAGCACACAGCTGTGTGTACGACCTGCCGCTGAATGGCCTGGATGAAGCGTCTCACGCTGTGGACTACCACTGCGCCGTCGCATCATGCGGACGGATGATGCTCGGAAACACAACCAACCTGGACTTAACCCGTGAGTACCGATATCGTAGTTTCTAAATTAAGCCTATAAAATCGTTTCAACTTGTCCTTTCAAAATAAAAGACAGATATCGTCTCCTTCTATGCAGATGACTCAGTTATCATTGTTTGGAGTGCAGCCTGTGTGTTCACCTCTGCCCTCAGTCTCTCACTGGCTTTGTCAGTGTGCAGAATCACCAAGAAAACAAAAGGCATATCTTTAGGTAACATAGTTTTCAAATGTTTTTGATTTCACTTGTAGATTTCTTTTATTATTAATAATTGATGTTGTCGTTAATCATTTCCTTTGTCACAAGCAGAGTCCCGACCAAAGCGCAACGTGAAGGTGAATTAACCTTTAACATTGAAGCTTCATCCAGTGACAGTCTTCCAGCACTTTGCAGCGACTACACACACTTTTTGTCTTTGCAGAGCAGAGAGAAGAGCTGTCGCATTGCCGTAGCCATGGCGACCAACAGATCGATGAGACAGAAGGACGGAGTCTGGAGTGAATGTGTTTACCGCAGATATTAAAAGGCGGACATTTCCGTGTTCGTGTCTCTGAAGATGCAATACGGAGTTTGTGTTAGAGGTGTGAGGTTTTCATTTTGTATTTCCATTGATACTGTTATCGACGCCTGAAGCTCACTGGTCACAGAATGAACTCCTGCTTCTTGAAAACCTGAGATGTGCAGAGACCTTTAATTCAGGGCTGAAAAGATTTTGGTGTGCTGATCTAACTATCCGACTTAAGATCATTTGGTTCTTCCATGTCTTTGATATCTGTATTTTAACAATGTTCTTTCAGTGCAATCCCTTTGCGCTTATTTTTTGGATGTCCTGAAAAGCATTTTGAAATGATTTCTGTTTGAATGATGCTGCATAAATAAACTTGCCTTTCCTTCGCGGGTTTTCCTTGCAACATTTGTTTTTGCCGGTCGTTTTTATTCATCCCACTTGAAAAAGTGACGTGAATGAGAGGACGGCTGTGTGAGAAGGGAAAGGTTTGTTTCTTTACTGGATGATTATCACAATAAATCCATCCAAATAAAGCATAAGATACAAATTGTGACTGATCATTGCGTTTCTCAGAGAGAATATGTCTTCCCAGTGCTTTCAGTTGTCATGGAAATAGAGCCGTTTTGCTTTTTCTCTACACTGTTTGTTGAATGAGTCAGCAATCATTTCTGTGTAACCCTGATAAGCTCTGTCTATAGACTTACTGGCTTCTTTTTTGTTATTAATGCCATTAATTGAGAGTAAATGACATAGAATATATAACATAGCTAACACTGATTCTGTTTTAATGAGTTCCTTGTAGTTTCTCATTGTACTCAGTATGGATCAATCATCAATAAGTGCTATCAAAGAAATTATTTTGAGAGTTGGCAAAGAAAAATCTGGAGTCAGCCATAAACTCTGTCTAGAGGTTAACAGACCTGCGATTAGAAGCACATGATGGTTTTTCATCAACCAAAAATGTAAACTGTGTTGCTTTCACCTAATCTGCCATCAGTAAAATGGAGGCGGAGCAACGAGAGTCGAGGCGTTTTGGAGATAAGCATCTGTTTTACCTTCACGGGGATCAGAAGTAGAGATAAGCTATTCAGAACACGTGCTGTCCTAGATGTTTCTATGTCTGCGGTTGACAGGCTGCCTCAGCATCAGTCCTGAGATGTTCCGCTTTTTTGATGCCGACTATGTAAATGTGCAGCATTGGATCGCTTCATCAATGCTTTGAAAAGAAATCGTTGGCTTTCAAAGTTTGGAGAAATCAATGCAACAGCTAGTGCTGAATGATCAGCTCCTAAAATTCAAATGTCAACAACAAGGTGAGGTTTAATTGGTTAAAAAAATAAAATAAATAAATGCTTGAGAATATTTTCTTTGGAACATGTTGCCCACGGAACGACATAACATAAGGTATGATGGGCCTTCATTTGTCTCAATTGAAAATGAAGCTAGAATCAAAGTTTTAATCAACTAAGAAACTGAGAAAAAAAAATCTCCAGACGCAATTAGCTTGTAAAAAAATATTCCGACTAGTCATTGGAACTGAAATTAAATAAAGGGTTGAATAATTGTAGTTTTGGTGGCAAACATTTCCACCCTATGTATTTCTCTTGCTCGTTTCACACTGAAACCCTTAAACGTCCCATTTTGCTGCCCTAACCACAACAGTCTGAGTCATTCAGTCACTTTAAATAACCTCTTTTGTTTTTCTTGTTTCCTCAGGAATTGACAAATTGTGCTTTTTGAACCAATCAGAGCTGAAAGATGTGGCAGAATGTAGAACATCCTGGTGTTGGTAAGTCTGCATGCTAACTCTCCGCCACTTCAGAAGGCTTGACTGCTGCACATAAGTGGAAGTACAGAAGCAGATGCGAAGATGGTTTTCTTTGCCGCCGTGCTCCTGCTCTGTTATCTGTGTGAGTACAAGCAATATATATATATACATCCATATATATATATACATCCATATATATATATA
>SZYC01000102.1:43185-60147 GCA_010883035.1 Poeciliopsis occidentalis
ATATATATATACATCCATATATATATATACATCCATATATATATATATCAGAGGATAAGAACCACCCGCGGTGGGTGAGAAGGGAATTTTTTATATTAAACGTAGATTAGGAAAATCTTTCTTTCTCCCTGTGTGGTGCACAAACACGATGATCTTCCTGTGTGTTTTGTTACAGGTGAAGCAGAGCTCAGTGACGTCTCTCAGCCCGTTTCGGCACGAACACTTAAGCTCGGAGAATCGGTGACCATCGAATGCATCTTAAAGAATATCACTGATAATAGAGTGTGGTACAAACTGACAGCAGACAGAAGACTGCAGGTGGTCGCAACTTATTCTTCTCTCTACAAATGGAGTGTGGTCGATGATGAGCTGAAACATCGCTACTCAGTCTATTCCACTGGGATCAATAATCACCTGACCATATCTGCAGCGTCTTGGGATGACGCTGGAACTTACTTCTGTGGAGTTTTGCGACTACATTACATCCAGTTTGGGTCGGGAACCTTGTTGATGCTACAAGGTATTCAGTCTATTCCCACATCGATTTAGTTTTAGTTTGCACCCATAAATGGCTCATCTGAACACGGCTGATTTGTGTAATCTTCTGTAATTTTTCCTCCAAGGTATGAAGCTGAACCACTTTGTTATCCAGCCGCCAAAATCCCAGTCGGTCGGGTCAGAGGTCGCCGCGCCTTTCAGCTGCACTTTCAGCGCCGCTCAGTGCACAGCGGAGGAGACCGGGGTGATGTGGCTGAAGACCTCTCAGCGTTCCGCTCCGGAAGTCATTCACGTGTCTGGGAAAACAGACGGCTCCTGTAAGAGAACCGAGCGCGGAGGAACGACCTGCGTTCACAAGCTCCTCATCAGAGACGTCGACTCTGACGGAGGTGGAACCGACTACTGCGCCGCCGCCGTGTGCGGACAGACGCAGTTTGGAAATGTGACCACGGTTTTTGACAGTAAGAGATTCACAAGATATACGTCGTGTTTATGACAAGATTGATTTGGTTTTATGTGGAAAACACATCAAAAAAGAGTCAAATAACGTACAATGGAATAGGCGCTCAATGTAAAATTAAACATAAATGGTTTAACAGCCAAGTCTCTATCAAGCGGTGCACTTCAAATTGGTTTAATGATAAGAAAAAAATTTACAAATAGCATCTAATCTTTGAACAATACAGCATAATTTAAAAATGTATTTATTTCGGCTTGACCTATGAAATGCAAAGATTTATTGCACACAAAGCGTTTATATACGTTGAATTTGATGACCAGGGCCCACAGATCAGAATCAAAAATCAAGTTTTATTCCATATAATATTTCTGATAAAAAGGAGACATAAAGTATGTTATGTCCACATCAGGACCTGCACAAGTCATTAGGAAGACGTCACAGTTTTCCAGCAGACAGTGACACAACCTATAAGAAGGTTAAGTCACAGTTAACCATTGTGAACTAGCTGCCTGTTCACACATTTTAATTCAAAATTAGATAAAATCAAAAGTCTGGTAAACAAAAGAAAAAAGTTCACAAACAACATGACAGCAAAACACGTTCAAGAGATGTCGAGAGAAGTTATAACTGAGCGCAGGAAACCAATAGAATTAGCCTCAGTTACTGTAATTAATAACCATGACAACATATTTCACTAAAAATGTGTGAGAGTATTTGAAATTTGTGCTATTTTACCACAATTTCTCCTGGCTGAAATGTCTTATCTTTTCAATGACGTTCTGATTTATTCAGACTCACATTTATCCGCTGTGTTTCCTTCTGTTTGAAGGTGGACTGAACCCAACTGTTGCTGCACTGGTGACGTCAAACATCATTTTTGGAGTCACGACTCTCCTCCTGTCCTGGCTGCTTTGTAGATCCCGGAGAAAAGCTTCTGCTGGTGTGTGAAACTCCGTGCAAAATCACATAAATGTTACTTTTGCATTGAGTTGAGTTGATCCGAGGTTTTCCTTTAAATTGTTCTCCAGGGGCCCCTGGAAGAACTTCAGTTGATCAGGTGAGCTCATCGTTTCAACGTTATGCTGTATGCAAATTTGGATGATTGTTTCATGCAACCGCCTCTTACAGAGTGAAGAATCCGTCATTTATTCGAATGTGTCTTCGCTCCGCCGATCGTCCGCAGTAAACCACAGCAGTGCGGTTTATTCTGACATCAGAAGATGAAGAACAGAACCATCTTGGACTAAAGACAAAGAAGAAATACCGAGTATTGTTGAATAAATGTCTTTAAATAATCTATTGTATAATAACATTAATACTAAAGCATAACTGACTGAGGTAGCAAAGGGAAAATCAAGAATGCAATAGAAATGGTGATAATTAAATATCTGTTGTATGTTTTTTTTTGGAGAAAACAATCTGAGAAATGATTAATTTCCCTTCATGATGTATTAGGACTGGATAGCTCTGAAGGTTTTTGTTTTCTGATATTTGTTTCATTTCTTACAAGCTGATTGTTCAATAAACACTTATTGATAAATTTGCATTTAACCTTTTTATTAAAGACATACAGACGGTGGATTATGTTTTAAATACTGTTTACTGAATTGTAACACAGCAGTCTCTGTGGCGCAATCGGTTAGCGCATTCGGCTGTTAACTGAAAGGTTGGTGGTTCGAGCCCACCCAGGGACGTGTGTCTTTATTCCAGGAAAGGCAGTGGATGTTTCCATGCTGATATCTCCTTAAGGTGGATGACATTTGCCATTCATTGTCTCTGCTTTTGAAAGACTAGCTTCAGTACATCTTCGCTGCAAGGAAAAGACATAGACCAAAGGCAACTTTTGGAGCGCTTTATCTTTTGACCTTCGAACTGTGGTAAGTACTGTATAGAAATCTAGTCTGTGTGGCAAGAAACATGTGGCGCAAACAGTGTTTGAGGTTGAAGCAATTCTTCATCATCGAACCAATCAACTCTTTCTTTTGCCACGATTATTGTATTGGATTTGACGAGCAAGGCTTCGATGTTGCAGGTGTGATGCCTCCATACTTGGGCCACCTGCAGCACTGCAGCAACTCTGTCTCTGTGGCGCAATCGGTTAGCGCATTCGGCTGTTAACTGAAAGGTTGGTGGTTCAAGCCCACCCAGGGACGTGCATGTTTATTCTAGAAAGGGAAACATAATTGCCGTAGCAGATCTTAACCTCAGTGTAGGTTTTTCAACTAGTTTCTGTTTTCTCTGCAGCAACTGAACTTACTTCCAGAACCCCATTCAAAAGCAAACGCTCCTTTTCTATCTGCTGAAGTCTGACTCCTGCAATCTGCATTCCCTGGGATTTCAAAGTGAGCTTGTGACGTTGCACGTGCAATGATGACAATTCATGCTCCATGGCCAAATCTTGAAAAATAATCTTACATTTTCTCATCATAAAGTTTTTTTTTAGTCTGATTTCTTGAACTTTCAGAAAATATGTCAAATCTTTTTTTTTTTTTTTTTACATACACTTATCCCCAGTCATGTTTATGACAACATCATAAACATGACATAACACCTGTCATGAACATGAGTAAGTTTTCATGAATTCATTTGGTAAATCCTGACACTTTTAATACAAAGATGACATTATTCAAAATGTCTTTGCTATGACATCTTGACATTAACCAAGAAATCATGATCTGACATAAATCAGAAAAGGTTAAGCGTCTATAACAAAAGGTTCATTTGATGTTTTGTAACTGAACTGTTTGCGTCGCCACAAGTCACAGGTAAACTGGTCTGAAAGTTCAGTCAGGTTAATTTTACATTTGATGTGAAAACTTGGAGCAGCTGATAGAACTTTTTACAGGAATGTTGCATAGTGATGAAATTGGACATGAAATTGAAAGTCTGTCATCTGCGGTTCAGATTCTACAAAGAACATTTAATATTTAAATTATAAAAGTGTTTTTTTATTTTTATTTTTTTTTGATGCAATAATTTTAATATTTCTTTATGTGACCGGACACTTCCTGTGGCGATCTGTTGGATTGTGAAAATCAACCATTGTATAGTGGAAACTACAATGGAAGTGACAGAAGAGGTCAAACGTACATGACAAACCCACAGCATCCCCACCACTTGGTATTTAGTCTTTTTTTTGTTTGTTTTTGCTTTATGATAATTTCAGAAAGTCTAAATAAACACGACGGTGAAGTCTAGTGCATTACTTTCAACTGTGGTAAAGACTGCATAGAAATCTAGTTTGTTTGGAAAGGGACATGTGGCACAATCAGTGTTTTGACGTTGAAGCAATTCCCCACCATCTTACCACTGAACTCTTTCTTTTGCCACAGTTATTGTATTGCAGGGGTGCTCAAGTCCAGTCCTCGGGAGCTACCGTCCTGCAACTTTTAGTTGCAGCCTTACTACAGTAGACCAGGCTCAGCAATGAACAGGCCTGGTAACAAGTCATTCATTTGATTCAGGTGTGTTGGAGCAGGGATACATCTGATAGTTGCAGGATGGTAGCTCTCGAGGACTGGACTTGAGCACCCCTGTTGTATTGGATTTGACAAGCAAGGCTTCGATGTTGCAGGTGTGATGCCTCCAAGCTGATTGCATCTCCGTCTCTGTGGCGCAATCGGTTAGCGCATTCGGCTGTTAACTGAAAGGTTGGTGGTTCGAGCCCACCCAGGGACGTGCATATTTACTCTAGAAACGGAAACATATTTGCTGTAGGAGATTTTGAGTTTCGATTTTTCAACTGGTTTCGGTTTTCTTTGCAGCAAGTGAACTTTCTTCCAGAGCCCCATTCAGGAGGATTTCAAAGTGAAGTTGTGACTTTGCACGTGTAATGATGACAATTCATGCTCCATGGCCAAATCTTGAAAAATAATCTTACAATTTTCTCATTGTAAAGTTTTTTTTTGTTCGATTTCTTGAACTGTCAGAAAATATGTCAAATCTTTTTCTTTTTTTTCATACAACTTTACAACTTTTTACAGGAATGTTGCATAGAGGTGAAATTGGACATGAGATTGAAAGTCTGTCATCTGCGGTTCAGATTCCACAAAGAACATTTAATATTTAAATTATAAAACAGTTTTTTTTGTTTGTTTTTTTAATGCAATATTTTTAATATTTCTTTATGCGACTGGAAACTTCAAGTGGCAAACTGTTGGATTGTGAAAATCAACCATTGTATAGTGGAAACTACGGTGGAAGTGACAGAAGAGGTCAAACGTACATGACAAACCCACAGCATCCCCACCACTTGGTATTTAGTCTTTTTTTTGTTTGTTTTTGCTTTATGATAATTTCAGAAAGTCTAAATAAACACGACGGTGAAGTCTAGTGCATTACTGCAACAAGACACCATTTTTTTTGCACATGGTTGTAATAGCCAGTCATCTTCCATCTTATTCTACATATTACATATGAAAAACCATTTTACATGGTCTTAAAAGAGTTTACGGCACTTTTTTTTTCGTATCTCAATATCCACCAGCAGATCGGTCAACGCAGCCTGTCCTTATAATAAAATGAAAACTTAACAGCTGTTTCAACAGTTGTATGTATGTGCATCAGGTTCTTATGTTCATGACAAGTTCCACTTCAATGCAGTTCTTACATTGAAAGCACACGCAGTGGCAGACCGTCTTCGGTGCATAGTGAGACTGCGATGCGTTCAAGTGTCTGTCTGTGTTCAGGATGTCCCAGGTGTTGAATCGACCCCAAAGTTCAAATCAAATCCACTTGTTGATGTTTGGGTGAGTTAACAGACATGAGACATATTTTACTTTTCCTGTTCACACACCGTATTTAAATATCATGATGTATGAGTTGATATAAATGATGACCTTACTGTTTTTCTACAAAGTGCAAAGAAAAAGGAGGAGTTTCAGATTTTAACTGCTCTGTTTAACAAAGTGAAAATAATATTTATTTCCTTTGTCTCTCTCTCTTTTTTTTTTTGGCCTCAAAGTAATATTTAAACGAAACGTAAATGTTGAAATGAATGTTGAGCGGATACTAGCAGAACACCCCACCTCCTGACAGTGAAATCATTGCAACTGGAGCTCAGTTCAGTCCATTCAGGGTCTGACTGTGATCACGATGGGAAACTTCAGCCTGATTCTCGCTTCACTCTGCAGCCTCAGTAAGTACACCTACATGTCTTTTCTCAGCACCTTCACTGGCTCGCTGCACTGCAATCCACCGTTTCACATTCATTGTTTTGAGCTTAACAGAAAACATACAGATTTTACATTTTTTTAAATTTGTTTGTTTCAGGTTGGGTTTCAGGTTCCCTGTTTCAAACTGTGACCTTCCAACCCGATGGAGACGTCACTCTGAGATGCGCCAACCTCAGCCGGGCTGCCGGTCACGTTTTCTGGTTCAAGCTGGCCGACGGACCCAACGTGAGCCGGATCTTGTCCATGTCCACCTCGGACGCAGTTCCCTTGTTGCACGGTGAATTTCAGCGGGGCAAATTTACCATGAGATCCAACGTCACAGACGTATTTCTGGACATTAGACGGGTGGAGGTGAACGATTCTGGATTATATTTCTGTGGGTTTTATGCTGAGCGTTTGCCTGCAGTCTTCGCCGCAACATATTTACATGTCGAAGGTGAGATTGTGATCCCTCGTATTTCAAGTGACTTGCCAAATACTGAATCCTGAAGTATTTTCTATTGTTTCCTAGTCAGTCTTTTACATCACATTGAAGAACCAGGTAACCTGCTGACTTGGATCCTGGGTGGTGTAGTCATTTTTCTTGCTATGATCATCATCATTTTGGCTGTCAAAATCAAGACTTTGCATACAGGTATAAATATTTGAATTGCAACTGAAAAGTGATGTAAAAATGCCGACAGTATTAAGAGTTGTGGTTGTTTCCAGCTCCAACACAGAGAAATAACGCACAACACTCTGAGGTAATCAATTTGAAACAAGTGATATTTTTGCTCAATGAAACCCGTTCCACAGGCTTCCAAGTTGGTGACTGTCGGTTCTTTTATTTTTCAGAATTTGGACTCTTGCACCCAGAACTACGCTGCGCTGAGTTTCCCTCCAAAAGCAAAGAGCAACAGAAGACCAGCAGCAGGAAAAGAGAAGGAGTCATGTGTTCTGTATGCTGCTACAAGATAGACTCACCATGAGAAACAGCAAATTATAGTAAAAAAAAAAGTTTTGTGAAGTTCATTTTTTTTTTTTGTTACAAAAAGTTTCTCTTCATTGATTTTGAAAGTTGTAAGATACGACTAAAGGAAACCAAATAAAGCTTTTTGAATCTAGGTGAAGAGGTGAGGTAGAGTAACGCTGATACATGGAGGCAAAAGGTCCTTCAGTCGCGTCACTGCTTGTTTCCACTGTGGTGACGGCAGATGAGAAAAACAAAATACCACAAAGACTGCTTGAAGCTGCCTGCATCAGAGCAGCACTGCCTTTCAATTTATAAAGAATGAAATCTGTAAATATTTAAGTATTGTTTTTTTGTTGTTGTTTTTTTATTGCAGCCATTCTAATTAAACAGTGTTTTACAAACCTGATCTTCTGATCCAGTGTTTTTTTTTTGTTGTTGTTTTTTTAAATAACTGAAAAGCAGAGCCTTACAGTAGTTTTCCTCGACGCACCATGAGTTCAATCACAGATTCACTGATGGATTTCTGATATCGGAGTGTGACATGCATCACACCAAAGGAGCAACAACTCTTGATGGAGGATTACGAGGAGCTGAAGCACATCATACTTAAACTGCAATAGCAAACAATAGAGTGGACTTGTAATTACCATAAAATGTCATTTCCTTGCCATTGGTCTTATATCAAACTCTTGTTTTTGTTACAAATCTCATCAATATTTAAGCAGGAAGAAAAAGCACACGACCGGACCAATGAGAACCTGGCGACAGGTCAAGATTAGATGTAAGAGGATTTTGCAGACTGGTAACTTTCTAGGTAATAATATTGACTGTAGTGTACAAATGTCAGCAACCGTTGATCATGACTTCCTCGTCTCAAGGCTGAAGCAGTGGGAGGGTCTCAGAGGCTCTTCACTGGTTTTGGTCGTGCATCACTGTCAGATGTTTTCTTGTTAGTTTCTGTGGTCTGAGCTCACACTGTGCTGCGCTGGCCTGGGGTGTACCACAAGGCTCTATTCTTGGACATCTGCCTTTCTTTTTTTGTTAAACATCTGCTTTCATCTTTTTGCAAACGATTGCCATCTCTATTTCCAATTGAAACGCAGAACACACCGCGCTAGGACCCTCCTTGACTGTCTGGCTGACATCAGGAAGTGCTTTGCACAAAATGTTATGAATTTTAACGGAAATTATGAACCTTGCACCTTTGGCACTGATGCTGTTTCTATCCAGCATCAGTGCTGAAACAGTAACCCATACTTTCATTATGTCTCATTTCGATTGATACGGACTTACATTTGGTGTTGCCCAACCTGCTGTTGCTCCCTTAAGGCTCGTCCAGGATGTTTAACGAGTACAAAGAAGTGAGAGAGCGCATTTCACCGATTCTTGTCTCCCAGTTTAATTCCGTCCCCTTGATTTAATATAACACATCTGGGTAAACCTCACTGATGACAATGTTAGCGTCATTTCAGAAAAAAAATGCTTTCAAAATCTCAGACGGAGCCGTTTCTGTTTCTGGTCAGTTATGATTGACAAAATTATTCCTATGGGTTAAAGGTCAGGATAATTATCTTAAAAATATGGCATTATTTTAAAGTTTACATTTTAAACTGAATAACTTGACAGAAATGTCCTGGTTATCTTTTCGCCAGCTTTTCATGAACCCTTCTCAGAAACTTCACTCGTTCATAGAGACACGTTTACTGTCATAAATGAGATCAGGCTTCAGCGATGACCTCTCTCAAAATCAATATTCCAAAAATACAAAAAAAAAACCCTGACATATTCACTCCAAATGTGTGTTTGGGCTATGGACTCACTTACATTAATCTCATTGAATTTGTTTTTCAATTTGTAGTGATGACAACATAGTTTTTTTGTGTTGAATAATTACTATGTGGCTCTAGTTCTTTTGTTATATACTAGTCATATACTAGCTACTAGTTTTTTTCGATTAACTAGTATCGAAATGTAAAAGCCCAACAAGGGGAAATATAGTTGAAAAGCAGCTCCAACAACTATAAAATATCTGTAAAATGATACAGATACAAATGAACTGAATTAGATTTTTGTCCCTCCTCCTCAAATATAAAAGCTCAGACTAGATCCCATTCAAAATTCAAAAAATGTACTATGATGATTGCTGCTATGCCGACTTAAGCTCTTCTACAAAGTCTTTCTACAAGCCTTGGAATTATGTTTATATTTTTTCACAATTTCCCCAGAAACATATTTATGGGACCAGACACTAATGCTGGACACGTAGGCCTGGCTAGCAGTCCTACAAGTCACCGTCTCAAAGGAGAAAACGTGATCTGATCAACAAAATCCATCCATTTTCTTGTCCCTTGTTGGGTCAGGAGGGGTTCTGGTTTCCATCTCCAGCTTGATCAACAAGATAAATCACAGAAATATAAATATCCTGCCAATAATAATAATAAAAAAAAGCACTTCCTGCATGACAGCACATACACAGCATTGTATCAAAGCATTAACTGTGTTAAAGGCTCTGGTTTCGTAGACCGGAAATAGCACAAAGTGCATTAAAAATACTGCAAACTCTTCTGTTGATGATTCTCACTGCTGTTAGCTTTCATAAGTCATATTCAGGCAACTCTCAAAAGTCAGGTATGATTTTTTTGTTGTTCTTACAAGTTTTATGATTTCTAAAGTGACACTTCCGCTGTTTCTTGATACGATTCTGTGTGCTGAACGTCTGTAGTTAGTAAAAGAAAAAGAAGTCAGAGTGATTTTATGCAAGTTAGACATAAGTTGCATAAGACATAAGTTCTGTTGCTCACAAAACTTCAAACTGTTCTAAAACATATTTTGCTATAGAATTGCCTTTGCATAAACTGTTACTGTTTTACTAATCAAATGTTTGTTTGTTTTTTTCAATGTTTTGTTCGACCACTAATATTCGTTCCACCTGTTTCTTTAAATGTTTCTGACCAATCGGTTCAGACAGAGAACACGCCTCCTCCTTTCTCACTAGTCACAGTTTACCGTCGAGTCTCATTAGGTGCAACATGACAAACTTCACCTTCCTGCTCCCCTTACTCTGGACCCTCAGTGAGTTCATCTATGTTTGTATTTTTTGGAGCAATCAATACTTTCTAAACTGTTTTTAGGGTTGCACGTGACTCTCCTGGATACCCAAAACGCCTCTTTCCTTCCGCTTGAATTTAAACTCTGCAAGCGTTTCATCGTCTCGTTTCAGGCCGCGTCCCTTTGACACTGTGTCGGTTTCACTCGGTGACGGTTCGGGCCGGAGGACACGTCACTCTATCGTGCACCAACCTCAGCAACCTGCCCTCTCACGTCGCGTGGTCCAAACTGGCCGACGACGGCAGCGTGGGCTGCATCTCATCCATGACCAGCTCCGAGTCCAGAGCCATGCCCTGTGACGGAGGTCAAAGTAACAAATACAACATGACGTCCAACGGGACAAACATCTTCCTGGACGTCAAGGAAGTGAATTTATTAGACGCTGGAGTTTATATCTGCGGGCTGCCCAATGACGAGTTTAAAGGAATCTTCGATGCAACTTATTTGCGAGTTGAAGGTAAGACTGAGCCAGTCATAGTCAGCGTAATTAGCGATGATGTATTTTTTGTCAGTCGTTGGAATTTTACAGTGTCGGACCCCAACTTTTAAGAACAAAATGGTTTCACGGGATTTGTTTTGCAGTACAACCATGTAAAAAGTATGAATCGACATACAATATAACAAACAAAACAACAGCAAAAAATCTATGATCCACTGAACATCTATCAGAACAGGGCAGCTCAGATTTAATTTGGTTCAGTTCATGTAAAACATGAATATCTTTCAACTGTTAACGTCCATAATTGAATATGATCAATAGTCAACTGCAAGGAATCCCGAACTATCCGATGACTCAGTGCGAAAGTGGATATTGGGTCAGTTTGGTAGCCTTGTGTTGTTATTGTGTTAATAATTCAGAGGTCGTCCACTAATGTTGTGTCCTCTCTTCTAGGCGACCCAAACCACGTGTCAAACAATTTGCCGATTTTGATCCTAGGAAGTGTTGTTGTTTTCCTTCTCCTGGTCATCGTTGGTTTAATTCTCAAAGTCACGACCTCTCACACCGGTAATCTGCCGATAATCTCTGTCGACTTGGGAGTGAAGATGACTAAACCTTTAAATGGTGAACCACATGAACCTGTCTTCATTTCTTTCAGGTCAAACTAGCAGACAAAGTCAACAACAAAAAGAGGTAATTACACCTGAATCATTTCAGCTGTTTTCTGAAACACTTAATAATAAAACCTGGTGAGGTTTTTTAAGTCTTTTTTTGTTGTTGTTGTTTTGCAGAACTTGAACTCGGAGGCTGTGAGCTATTCAGCACTGAATTTCAGATCCAAAGCACAAGGCGACAGAAGACCCCCTGCAGAGAGAGAGATGGATCATAATGTGATTTATTCTGTCACCAGATGAACTCTGTCACTAGCAATGATTTAGTGCTTTATAATCATGTGTCATTTTATTTTCTATTTCTACTGGGTTTTTTCTCTCTGAAAAAAAAACCTGAAATAAAAGTTTTTTGTTTTTTTACAAAGCTTTGGTCAATCCTCACCTTGAGAAACAGAAAGATGCTTTCTGTTTTCCTTCTTCACCTCTTATTTAACTCTGACTTTGTGTTTTTATGCTAGTTTTCTTCATTTTCAGTCAAACTTTTGTTCTCTTCTTGTTGGAAGATTCATCTCCTCCAGGTTCCTGCAGCCATTTCATGTTCTGTTTTGTTTTTTTTTTTTTTTTAAAGATTTGTCTCCAGTTCGTATCCATGCAGTGGTTCTCGTAAAACAGCAGCTAACACATCATTTATTCTAAACGAGAACATACAATTAAGGACGTCACCACTTGTAACACTCTGAGTTCCTGTGAGTCGGGAAATTAAACATGACACCAACAGCATCATGATAATTATGAATCACAGTGGACTCATAAGGGACAAAGTTGTGGGGAAGTTTACAACAGGGGAAAACCTGAAGCAGAGAGGAGGAAACAGTCTCAAGACTGGATCAGAGGTTCAAATTGTAACAGGAAAAAGCCTTGAAACACAGGCAGGGCTACAATAGCATGGGTTCGTTTAAAGCACAGTCATGTGTTAGATGGCCCAGTCAAAGTCCAGACCTAATTCTAACTGTAAATCTCCAAACTTTATCAGAACTTTATCGCTGTATCAGTCCGTCATGGTGAAGAGGGAGCTAAGTGAAAAAGCGAAGCTCTCGATTCACCGGTCGATCTACGATCCCACCCTCATCTATGGTCATGAGCTTTGGGTCATGACCGAAAGAATGAGATTGTGGATACAAACGGCCCAAATGGGTTTTCTCCGTAGGGTGTCTGGGCTCTCCCTTAGTGAAGCTCAGATATCCAGGAGGGACTCAGAGTTGAGCCACTGCTCCTTCACATTGAGAGGAGCCAGTTGAGGCTCGGGCATCTGGTCAGGATGCCTCCTGGACGCCTGAGTGGTGAGGTGTTCCAGTCACGTCCCACCCCTGGGTCTTCCCCTGGGGAAGAGCTGGAACAAGTGGCTGGGGAGAGGGAAGTCTTGGCCTCCCTTCTGAAGCTGCTACCCCCGCAACCTGACCCTGGAAAATCAGAAGAAAATGGATGAATGGATGGATGGACGGACGGACGGACGGACGGATGGATGGAAGCCATTCTCAGTGTCGCTTTCAGCAGGCTAAGCAAATCAAACAACTCCCCACCTCCTCATGAAGTTGCTATAAACTGGAGCTCAGTTCAGATTGTGACACAACCATGAACTGCACCTTCAAACTGGCTTTACTCTCCTCACTCAGTAAGTACATCTGAAAAATGTTCTCTTCTTCTGTTTTGTACAAAAATCTAACTGAGGGCAACAACTCCTATCATTAACTTATGTTTTTTGTTGGTTTGTTTGTTTGTTTTGGTAAAACCTGTATTTTCTGAATGCTACAGGTTGGATCTCAGTCTCAGGTTTTCAGTTTCACACAGCGGTGGCTCAGCCTGGTGAAGGAGTCACACTACGGTGCTCCAACATGAGCACTTATCGCTCTCAGGTGTTCTGGTTCAAGCTGGACGACGGAGCCAGATGCATCTCTTCGATGCTGAACGCCGAATCCGCCCCGTCGTCCTACGAGCCGTTCCAGCCGGATAAATTCACCATGGAGTCCGACTCCACAAACATCTCCCTCCGCATCAAACCGCTGGACGCCAACGACTCTGGCTTGTATATCTGCGGACATTATTTCGATGCGTTTCCTGCCGTTTTCACCGCAACCTATTTAAAGGTTGAAGGTAAGATTTTGAACTTCCATATTGCTCAGGCTGTGAGATAAAAAAAAAACAAAAAAAAAAAAAAAGATTTGTACCTAACGCTCCTGTAAATATTTACAGAAATATCAGTCGATTCTTCTGAGGAACCTGATGCACCAGAATATTTACTGAATTGGATCCTGGGTGCCATCATCATATTTCTTTTAATTGCCCTCATTGGTTTTATTGTGAAAATCAGGACCTTGTCTGCAGGTACCCGTGATATTTCTATGCAAATTTAACATTTAGATGTCTATGAATGTAAAACTAAAACCTAAACTCACCACCTGAATCGTTTTGGGTTATCTCGTCTTCAGACAGAAAGACTCTGCAACATCATGAGGTAATAGCTGTGTCAGTGAATGTAAGCATCTCGACATAAACCTTCTATGATTCTATAAGTTAGTAACTGTAAGTCCTTTTACCTGCAGAATTTGGACTCTTGTGACATTAACTACGCAGCGCTGAGCTTCCCTCCAAAAACCAAGAGCAACAGAAGACCTGAAGCACAAAGAAATCTGGAGACAAATGTTCTGTATTCTGCTACAAGACAGACCTATTAGTAATGATGAGTTCGAAATTTCTAAGTCTTGACGATGTTTATGGTTTAATGTTCATCTGAGTATTTTTCTTTTTTTTCCAAGTTGAAATAAAGTTTTACTTTAACATTTGTGTTGTTGTCTTTTTTCTTCCCTTACCTGTTGGATGGAAAAAGTGAAAGGTCACAGACGTGACGGACTGAGACTTCCGGTGTCTATGTTTAGATGCGAGGCAGAGAGAAGTTGGTGCCAACTGTTAGCCAAAGTCTCTATGGTAGCATCGCTGCTTGTTTCCACTGTGGTGGCAGCAAACGTGAAAAACCACAAAAGACTTCTTTAAGCTCAGGCCAAACTACATGCAACTTGACCAGTTATAGAGAATGGAACCAGTTTATTACACATTACAAATGTAGTGGAAGTGATTATTGTTCCAGTGTGACATGTTTAACAGCACAGGGCTTATCAGGCCAGTGTTACACTTTATGTGTTATATATTAGACGCCCTTCAGCATAGATGTTGGCAAGTAGATTTTTCTTGTTTTCAATCTATTGCTGTTGTTTTTTTTGTTTTCTTTTGCACATTTCTTTCATTTGCTGTATTGATTATTTGCCATTTTAATGACGATCAGAGTAAGTAGCCGACATGAATCAGGTGTCAGGGTCCAGCGGGACACGCTGAGGTACAAACAAAGGAACAAAAACAACATAATTAAGCAACAACACATCTAATCAAACGTCTAATAAAGTCAATTTTATCCAACGGCAGAGAAATCAACATCGCTCAAAAGAAGTTTCAAAATCAAAACAAGCACGAGGAATGATGAAAACCAACAATTCAAGCTGGAGAAAAGTGACTGTTTTGAGATTTAAGGCAATACATAAGCAAGCAAAAGCAAGTATACAATTAACAAAGGGACATAAAAAAGATGAAAAGAACAAAGTTTTAAAAAATGTGCACGAGTGATACTCAAATCTTGAGAAAACTGGGAAGTTTTAAGTTTCATTTTAAGAAAAAAACATAAAAATATCATAAAACTGACCCAAACTGCATTTGTTCTGGATAACAATGTGTGCATTGTGTCAAAGCACAAAGCTGAGTGGGATTTTTTTTTTTTTCACTGTGAATAAGTCAGGCGACAATCCAAACTTTGACCCTGATGTGTGCTGTGTGTTGATGGAAGAAAAGATAAATTGATTTTCCTGTATTTTACATTCCTGTTTAAATGGCATTATGACAAATGGTGAAATATTCCCCAAAACTTGTACGAAACTTCTGCTTTATGAGGGACGGATGGTTGAGGCTGAAAATTTAAATTGGAAAGTGGAGGGCCTCCACTGCACAAAAAAACCACAAATTGCTTCAAAGTTTACCAGACAAATGAGAAAATTCAGCCACACAAAAACAGATGAGTCATTTATTTTCTTATATTTCGTTGAAATAACTTATGAAACTCTGCAGCAAAAAGTAGAAATTGTTTGGCTTTTCTACCAGCCTCAGATTCAACTGTTACACATATATCACCAGCCTGTGGGGCAAACACACACATCATGAGTGGCAACACACACATTGGCTCATATCAAAGCTTTTACTGTGTTAAAGGTAACAGATTCTCAGACATAAAAGAAAACAAAGAGCATCAAAACTACTGCAGACGAATCTTTCATTTATCTGCAGGACTTATCTTATTCAGCGCTTTGGGAACGCGCAACATTTTTTTGAATAAATTGTATTTTGTGGTACATGACATAATAAAATTACTTCCGGCTCTTTACAACCAATCATTGCCGTTTCTCCTGTTCTAATAAAACGATTCTCGTCATCAGTTTGAGGAAACACAAAGAAAACTCCACCTCTATACTGAAGGCTGTCTAGAACTGACACTCAGTTTATTGCTCTAATGGAGCCAAACAATGATGAACATTAACGTGATACTGGTTTTCCTCTTCACCTTCAGTAAGTACAGCTGTCTGTGGTTTTCTCAACACATTTATCATTTCTGTTCAGATCGCACAACATATTGACTTCTATAGTTCAGAGTTGTAGTTGAACTCTGTGAATGTTTCAGGTCGGATCACAAAGTCAAACTTTGAGTTTCACTCGGTTCTGGTTCAGCCTGGTGAAGACGTCACTCTGCTGTGCTCCAACACAAGCAGAAATGTCATACACCTATTCTGGTATAAACTGGTTGATGGATCCAATGTCAGCTGCATCTCATCGATGTTTGATGTTGGATCGGAAGCTCGTCTATTTGACGGATTTCAACGTGAGAAATTCATTATGACATCAAATGTCACCAACATCTTTCTGGACATCAAACAAGTAAATTTCTCAGATTCTGGAGTTTATATCTGTGGAACCAAGTCAGAAAGCTGTCTGAACATCTTCAGTGAAACATATTTACAAGTTGAAGGTAAGAGTGTTTATTATGACTGGTAGTCATTGCTAATGTAATGTTTTTATCTACATACTTGTCCGTGTTTTTGAGGTTTGTCATTGTGTAGATTTGAACCTACGATGGTCTCGCTTTGTCAACAGATGATTTAGAGTAGTTTTCTAAAATCGGCCAGATCGGCCAAATAAAATCCACCTTCTGGAGCTAATGTGTCTTTATCACCAGCTGATTCCCTAATCTGCTACATGTTACAGGAGCCACCCGACCCAAATGTGGATCAGACCCAGAATCAAAGCAAGGTAAGTTGAAATAATGTGAATGATAAGGAATGAAGCGTTTTCAAGAAGAATATGGAAATAAATTAGATACAAGATCTGAGGCTTTGAGAAATTATCCCAAAAATAATTTTTTCTACATGTTTACTGTTATGTCCTATATACATTTTTTACTATCTTATTAGTTGTACTTTTAATTGATGTGAATTTGCATTTTCCTTAGTCTCTTGTTTCACATTAATAATAATGTTAATGATCAAAATGATGATAATCATAACAACAATAATGTAATAATAATAATAATAATAATAATAATAATAATAATAATAATAATAATAATAATA
>SZYC01000102.1:80464-110266 GCA_010883035.1 Poeciliopsis occidentalis
ACAGCTGTCTATGGTTTTCTCAACACATTTACCATTTCTGTTCAGATCGCACAACATATTGACTTCTATAGTTCAGAGTTGTAGTTGAACTCTGTGAATGTTTCAGGTCGGATCACTAAGTCAGACTTTGAGTTTCACTCAGTTCTGGTTCAGCCTGGTGAAGACGTCACTCTGCTGTGCTCCAACTTAACCAACATTTTCAAACACATATACTGGTATAAACTGGTTGATGGATCCACCGTCAGCCACATCTCATCGATGCTTAATGTTGAATCTGAAGCTTATCTATCTGACGGATTTCAACGTGAGAAATTCATTATGACATCAAACGTCACCAACATCTTTCTGGACATCAAACAAGTAAATTTCTCAGATTCTGGAGTTTATATCTGTGGAACCATGTCATCAAACTGTCATAAAATCTTCAGTGAAACATATTTACAAGTTGAAGGTAAGAGTGTTTATATTATTATGTTAATATTAAAATCAGAGAAAATGTATAGAGTCTTCAATGGAACCGTAGTGAACAGAGTCTCTCCATTATTGTTTACATTTTTATTTTTTTTAATGATTTTTAGAAATGTGCAGTCTTTGATCAACAAATTTCCTGCTGAGAAATTTCCAGAATATTGGCCCAAAAAAATTTCTTTTTATAAATATTTATAATATTGTTAGTACCATCTATTTATAATATACTTTAACTTCATATACATGAGTCTAAAGGTCCAATTTATAATTATTTTTCAAAACAATAATTTTCCATGGCCTACTCGTAGTCCAAGTAACGTGATACATGTAAATAACGTCTCAGTTTGACTTTTTTGGAATCACTGGTCCTACATCTGGATCAGAGCCAGAATAGGAAAAAATAGGAAATAACAAAAAGTTTTTCCAAAGGAATGCTATGAAAACAGATGACCTATTTATGACAATTTGTCTTCATAATTTCTGAAAATATGTCACCACAGTAGGTATTAGTGGTTCTACTGTTGCTCAGGTGAGTAGAAAAAATTGGTTGGTGAGAAATAAAAGTAGACAGAGATAAGATGGGAGTACAGATCAGTTTCCAGGAAAGTCGACCTGGAAACATCTTCATTATATTGTGCTGAATACACACTATGTCTTTGTCTCAGTTGTAGATGGACTGGATGGAGTCAACCTGCCCACTGTCATTCTGGGTGGTGTCGTTTTTTTCCTGGTCATAATCATCCTGGGACTGCTTTTGAAAATCAAACCTTGTCACGCAGGTATTTTTGTGCTTGTAGTTTTCTCTGTATTTTCTTTTCAACCAACTTAACAATATGAAATAATATGAAATGACACATTGAAAAATGTTCAAGCAGTTTACCGGCTTCAGTGTCTCTGTTTTCCAGGTCAAACCAACAGGCAGAATCAGCAACCCAATGAGGTGATCACATTAAATTATATATATTTTTTTAATCACTGAATACTAAAACTCACTGAGTTACTGAAAGTCATTTCTTGTCTTGTAGAATCTGGACTCTGATCTTGTGAACTATGCAGCGCTGAATTTCAGACCCAAAGCAAACAGGACCACAAGTCCTCCCGCAGAGAGAGAGACGAATCCGAATGTCCTTTACGCTGCCAGCAGATAGTCTCTCAATATTAATGACAGCAGCTAAGGCTCTATTATTGTCATGAGTCATTTCATTTCCTATTTGCATTGTGTTTTCTGTGTCTCTTCAAGCAAAAATGGGGAAAAAAAAACACAAATTTTAATAATAATAATAATAAAACAGCTTTGCTCAATCTTGATTGTGTATTATTTGGGTTTGCTTATAACAGAAACTTCTAATAACATAAATGGAAGTTTAACAAATTATGTTGTACTACCCTAAATGTCGTTTCCCACTACCATGGTTCTTGACCTAAACACACATTACATTAAGAGGAAGATGCTCCAACATCCCTAATGAAACGTTTTTATGAAAGGACAGTCGGTACCACCCTGCACGTTCTGATTCTGCCATATTGCTACTATTGTCTGGTGAGTTTCAGCAGCAAAGAAGAGGAAGTTTGACAAGGCCTTCCCCGAGGCCCACTGAACACACTTTAAAAGAGAAGCTCAAATCTCTTGATGTGAAAGGAGAGAAGCTATTACCAGCTGTGGTTTTGGTGCAGTGCTGAAGGCTAGTCTCTCTGTGGCTAAATGTCACCGCAGTGGAAACTGGGGAGGGACTATCAGACCTGCTAGAATGAAACTAACATATCAAACATCAAACGCCTCGCTGTTGTTCTATTTCACTTCAACTCCTTTGCAGAAACACACATTTTGATGTTACTCATGATAAAAATGGGAAGTTAGTCCAACATGTCTGCTCAGTTTGAGGCCTTTTGTGCTGAAGGTGGAGAGACCAGCAGGTTTCAGTTGTCCTTTCTCACGTTGCAGCCTCTTCCTGAGAAGCGACATTCATCTCCGCCCGTTTATGGCTCACTATGAGTCGACGCATCATCAGCGTCACACGACGCTTCTCCTCGTTAAACAAGCTGGTTCCGTTGCTCCCCGTTGTTTCCGGCTCCCTTTGAGCATCTTCAGTTTTTCACCAGCTCATCTCATTCCACCAATCATGCCTTCAGAAGACCAGCAGATAAAATGAAGAGAATTTTTTTGTCTTATGTGTCTTTTTTTCTGACGTCTCTACACCCTGTGGTAGGGATGCGCAATATCATCGGCATGGTATCGGGATCAGTCAATATTAGCTGTTAAATTGACAAAGACTGTGCAGCACTTTAATTCCACAGTAGAGACAGACATATAGTTTCAGTAAGCAGATATAGAAAAAAGTATCGGTATCGGTTATCGGCCAAATGACTTCTAGTATATCGGCATGGATATTGGAGTTTTTCGACTAAAAATCCAATATCCATGCGTCTCCAGCCTGTGGTTTCCTTTCCTCTTTAACATGTTAAAGTGAGAGAAACACAAGATTTGAGAGAGAAAAGAAGGCGACCTGCCCTTAATTTGAAAAGGTCTACTCTTGTATTTTCACACTCATAAACTTCAACAGATTCTTTAATAAAATGTCTGACACTTTTCTTCTGAATCACATTTTAATTGGAAGAAATCAGATGGTTGGTGTTGATATTATTAATGATTTAAGTCTAATTCATTTGAATTGTGTCAGTTTTTACCTATGAAAAGCATTTTGATGTGCTTTACCACTATAGCAGCAAAATACACTGAACCAAATTAAACAAATGTGAAGCTTTTTGCAGTTTGACATGTGTTGGTGTTAGTGCTGTTTTGCAGAACGCTTCACATTTAGTGCTGTTTGCAGAGATTTGCCTCCAAGATGAAGAAAACCTGAGAACACAAGAACATAGATACTGTGTCATTGTTAGCGTTCATTTTACTGCGTATGTGGTGTCATGTTGTTGTTGCTCTGCTGCTCTGCTGCTCTCACACCAAAATTCACACACCAGACCACAGCACCACTCGGCCGAAACGTGTTCCCACGGCAACAGTGTTGGTCCTGTCTGATGGGTGTGGTCTGTGGTTGATTTGTGTTTTTGATGCATGACATTTGTCTTTTTGTTGTTGTTTTTTTAAGTCTCACTACAATGTTTTGTGTATGATACATTTTAAAAATCAAACTAAGTACGCTGACATGCAGCAGCTTTGATTTGATCATAGCCAAGATGTTTTCACAATTGTCTGAACAGAGCCGATGCATGAGGCTGTGCGACGCTCAGACCACACTGCGCTGTCTCTTCCTGTCAAGGACTCCTGCACATTTCTGTCCTCCCACTGCAGACCACTTGACTCTTTGCACGAAAACATCTGACAGTCATTGGTGTCATGTGCCACTCTCTTTTCGTCTACGTAGACGCTTCATTCACCTCGCAACACTGGGTGCTTGAAACTAAAATGGAGGCTTTACAGCAGGACTTCCTTTCTGATGCAGTTCTACTGATCAGTTTCTGACCAGTAGGAGGCGCTCACAGAGCACTTAAGTCTCTTTCCCAAGGGAATCAGTTTACCTGTTGACTTAAGAAGTCAACAACAATGAAACAGAAATAAATGAAGTAAGTCCCTGAAAAAACAACTTTCCTTGTCTAGACGGAGCAGAACTCTGTGAATGTCTGGCCACCATTTATCTTCATGCAGGTGGACAATACTGAATGGGAGTGCATCAAAAATGACACACGTGTATAAATATATATATGTAGTTTTAACCTTCGTCTCGGTTTTTGAACTGTTTACTATCAGTACAAAATTAAGCTATAAAACCTACTTGTATACTACAGGTAGACCAAGAAATGAGGGTTGGAGTAGCAGTATAATTATTCTAGACACTGTTGTTTAGTTGGTTGCTTAAAAAAACAAACAAACAAAAAAAACCAATCACACCTTTTGCTTGCTACCACCTCCTGTTCCGACATCAGAGTTATTTTTAAAAGTCTGTTTTTTTGGTGAGGACCTTTATGGTGCACTGTGATTTCTAAGATCGACTCTGACCTCAGACATCCAGTGATTTAGGTCACAGAACTGGGTCTGTGGCGATGTGTGTGGGCGAGACTCTGCTTCGCAAGTCCAGGAGTCAACATCACGCCATACCACACTTTTTATTTTTTTTTTTTCTGGTAATTTTAATTCCTTGATGAGAAATCAGAAGTAGACAACTTGAAGTGTACTTATTATAGTAAATTTAATTATCTTTAAAAACGTCAGCAAAGTCAATAATGATGATCTAGCTCAGAAATTTTGCCATCAAAACAAGTCACGAGTCAAAAACAATCAGCATAGAATAAAAAAAAAAAATCATGGTCCAATTTAAAAAGCCATCAAATTTTGTTTGCACTAACTGATGGAACAGTAACCCACATTTACATCAGTACAGTGGAGTACACACAGTCAGGTATTTCATTTCTCTGCCTTGATGATCTGCTTCTCTTCTGGTCTGATAATCTTCTCGTCTTCAATGCTGCGTAATGAAGGTTTTCCCCATTTAGGTCACCCTGTACATCAGATGAAAAAACAAAATTGGAACATTTTTGTAACTTGAGAAGAAAACATTCCTACTGACTTGAGTTGTATGAATGTTAAAACACAATACTTCTGCAGTGGTTGTTGAAGGAGGAGACCTTCTGGACTGAGGGTCTAAAAAAGAATGACATATCCATCACTGATGCCGTCTTGAGTTTGTAGGTTTTAGTAAAATGTATTTGAAGTACCTGGGTCTCTAGAGTGGTTTCTCTTGCAGAGAACGAACAACAATACGGCCTGTGAAACACTTAGGAATGTGGTGAATACCAAAGCTCCTGTCAGGAGATACACAGAGTCTGGCTTAGCTGCAGAGAGTCAGAAAGAAAACAGACATTAGAGTCTGGAAGAGAGAACTGCATTTGAGGAGAAAACGAAGTGGAAGTTGTTACTCACTCTTCACATTCAGGTTCGTCCCGTTTCCAAACAGTATTTGTCCGCATGAGGCAACGGCACAGTAATAAGTCCCGGCATGAGACGCAGTGAGGTCCTTCAGTGGCAAACTGAACACACATTCATTACTTTGTTCCCCAGGCTTCCTATCACACTGATCATTGCTCCCTTCATTGGTGTAAATTAGTCCTGGATAACGTTCCTCAGAGTTTCTGAACCAGTAAACTCTGTGTTCTCCACCACAGCTCCCAGTTTGCACCGTACAGTTAAGAGTCACAGAGTGTCCTGGCTGGAAAATCTCAGTTTCTGACTGTTGGACCAAAGCCTGGATGTTTAATCCTGATCCATCGACGTGAATGATGGTTCCCCAATCAAAATCAACGTGTATTGGATTCCAAGTCATGCAGTAATAAATCCCAGAGTCTGAGGGTTGCAGATTTGTAATCTTCAGGTTGTTTTGATTTTCTTTAGCATCTATGGTGAAGCGCGGATTATCTTTGAACTCATTATGAAAAGTTGCATTTGAGTTGTACTTGACAACAATAGAAATGAGTTTCGGCTTGTGTCCAAATGACAGCTTCAACCAGCTAAACTTTGCAGTTGACTCTCGGTCATAGAAACATTGCAGAATTACATTTTCTCCAGCTTTTACTGAAACGAACCAACTGTCTTGCTGAACCCATGAGGAAACCTGGGAAATAGTCTGAGCTGAGATAAGAAGATATGAATTAATATATGTTAAATCAAACACGCGAAACCATATTGAAATACTCAGAGTCATATCACAATGCCAATTAAACAAACTTACCACATTTTAACGAGAATAAAAATGTCAGACTGACGGCAAACTGTCCAGGACTCATCTTGATCAAAGAGCCGAGCTGAATGAGAAAAGCTCCACGCCTTTGTTCCGTTTTAATCGACAACACTAAACTTGATTGACCAATTAGCAGCGAGAGCTTATGTCATGATCACCACCACCTATAGGCCAGAATGGAAACAAAAAGGCAAACAAGGAGGAGAGAGACTTGTCATGTCTGCTGTAGCTTTAAAGAGGACATGGAAAATTAGCTGCATTCGGTGACGGAAACCCCTGCTCGAGCGTTTTGTTCTAGTTTAGATTGTGTCTGCAGAAATATCACGTACAACTTTGAAACTTACTTATTTTGATGTTTAAAGACAAAGAAATCAGAACACCAAACAAACCACTTTATAAGCGGCCACCATGTCAAGACAGGTGGCTGCTTTTAAAGGGAGAGTACACACAAAATATGGAGCATGATGCTTTTAACCTAAGATTAGACCAAGACTTTGGTTTTCTGTTAATTTCCATCTGAACGTTTGCAGAGAAATCTTTTCATTTGAAGTGTGTCACCACATCCTATAGGACCAAATCTATAACTTCTTTATCGTCATGTGTGGGGTGTCTTGGGTTATGAAAACCAACCAACTTTAAAATCTTATCATATGAACAAGGAGTGTCGTTTGGTCTTATGACACCAAGTCTGAACTCTTTTAATGGCATTGCACACGGGAGGAACACTGGTTTTGTCCTGATCAACCTAAAACATCAGGCCGAAAATAAAATGTGCAGGTATTAGCAATGAAGGATTGTGTTGTCTTACAGAAGAGGATTGGATAACAAAATGTACTGAAAATATCAAACTGACAATCTTTGGAAAGAGCTGAAGATCAGAGTGTCCAGAAAGAGCCTGCAGAACCTTTAAGATTGGAAGCCAGTTTGTGCAAAAATCACACCTGTGAGATATATTTGACTAGTTCAGACATTTATAAGTCAAGATTTACACTTTCTAAAAGTATTCAATATATTTTTGATAACATGTTCAGGAATGGTGTCTGGTGGCATCCCACTTTTGGATCAATTGGGTTCCAATGTGGTTCGATTTCTTTCTATAAACTGGATGTGAGGAAGAGGATAGGATCGGACTGATGGGTGTTTTGTCACATTCTGCAGTCAGACATTTTACTGGAAGTTGAGGAGATATCAGCTACACAAGGCATCATAAATGTTGGATCATGTAGTGCAGATTCAGTCATTATCACATCCGCCCACGACATTCAGTAGCAAGAAATGTTTACAATTCAAAGACGTAACTATGACTGCAGTCTACCACTTATATTAACCCTTTGGAGACTAAACCAAAGGTGGGTTATATCTGTGGCTTGAGAAGGCCTCCACAGTTTACAGCAACAAAGGATTCTGGGGGATAAAAAAAGCAAAGGTTTCTGTCCCAGATCAGACGGACTGATTGAATCTTATTGGATCAAATCTACAAGAACTAGAAGTCAGAACGCTGCCAAGGCAAAGAAAAGGTTTCAAAAAGATTTATTTGAAAAACTGATATGGTGGTGGCAGAAACCAGCCTGTAGAGAGTCAGACAGAAACAGATGGGATTGATTCTTCATATGGACACACTTTGCTGTTGGTTTCAGTTTGAACCTATTGGAGGACTGATGACACTGTAGGATATAGGATGACTTCCAGCAACAGACGTTATTACAGCAGTTTTTTGAGCATATTTTATTCATTTTGGTAAGCGCCTTGTTGCACTCAACAAGTACATCGTTCCGTAAAGATTTAACGTCTCTCTCTTCTTTGGATTTTGTTCAATTTAAGCTGCTGAATCGTCACTGGTTAATCAGGTTTTATGAAGTCAACTCATTTAATGTGACCTACAGCTTCTCTGGAGAGATCATAGAAAAAGTTGAACATTATCAAGTAGATAATAATATGGTTGTTCATTTTACAGACTCTGTTGTAGCTTTGAGGCCCTTTGTATAGTGATGAACATTGTTAAATATCTGCATCAGATGACATATGACTATTGATGTGAAACAAGTAAACATTTTTAAGCTGTGCCTTTAAAAAACAAAACATCTCACTCTACCAAAGCAGCTGGTGGTTACATAAACCACACAAGGTGACGTTTTTCCATCTGAGCATGTGCCTTCCCTCCTTCCCCAATGTCCTTAAAAATGTGGTTCAATTACAACTTAAATTACCTCATTTTTTCTTTCTTGCACCAGACGTTGTCTTATTAAAATTATATTTAAAAGTGAGTTTTCTGGTGAGGACCATTCGGGAGCATTTTGATCTATGACATGAACTCTGGCATCAGGCAAACAGTGATGTAGGTCACAGAACTGGGTCTGTGGTAACATGTGGGTGACATCGGACCTGCAGACGACGTCGTAACGTGCCACGCTTTGTTGTTTTTTGTGGTAAATTTAATTTCTTGCCAAAAATTCAAGATCAGAAAACTCATAAACTCTAAGCGTGTAACGGCGACTCTGCAGGCAGTTTTGTCGTCAAAACACAAAAACAAGAAACTGCTTATATAAAAGAAATTAAAGATTGGTTCAGTCCAATTTAACAAGTATGATATCTTAGATCAGTTTCCCAGCTTAACGAACAACAGTGGAGTAAACACAGTCAGTCATTTCATTTCTCTGCCTTGCTGATCTGCTGCTCTTCTGGTCTGATGATCTTCCGGTCTTAAAAGCTGCGTAATGAAGATTTTCACCCTGCAAATGAGAAAGGAAAAAAAAAAGTCATTTGAAAATAATTTTCAATTAATAAGTACTAATGACACAAATGATATGAATAAAAAAAACCACAATACTTCTGCAGTGGTTGTCGAAGGAGGAGACCTTCTGGACTGAGGGTCTAAAAAAGAATGACATATCCATCACTGATGCCGTCTTGAGTTTGTAGGTTTTAGTAAAATGTATTTGAAGTACCTGGGTCTCTAGAGTGGTTTCTCTTGCAGAGAACGAACAACAACACGGCCTGTGAAACACTTAGGAATGTGGTGAATACCAAAGCTCCTGTCAGGAGATACACAGAGTCTGGCTTAGCTGCAGAGAGTCAGAAAGAAAACAGACATTAGAGTCTGGAAGAGAGAACTGCATTTGAGGGGAAAACGAAGTGGAAGTTGTTACTCACTCTTCACATTCAGGTTCGTCCCGTTTCCAAACAGTATTTGTCCGCATGAGGCAACGGCACAGTAATAAGTCCCAGCATGAGACACAGTGAGGTCCTTCAGTGGCAAACTGAACACACATTCATTACTTTGTTCCCCAGGCTTCCTCTCACACTGATCATTGCTCCCTTCATTGGTGTAAATTAGTCCTGGATAATGTTCCTCAGAGTTTCTGAACCAGTAAACTCTGTGTTCTCCACCACAGCTCCCAGTTTGCACCGTACAGTTAAGAGTCACAGAGTGTCCTGGCTGGAAAATCTCAGTTTCTGACTGTTGGACCAAAGCCTGGATGTTTAATCCTGATCCATCGACGTGAATGATGGTTCCCCAATCAAAATCAATCTTGAATGAATGGCTGGTGATGCAGTAATAAATCCCTGAGTCTGAGGGTTGCAGATTTGTAATCTTCAGGTTGTTTTGATTTCCTTTAGCATCTAAGGTGAAGCGCGAATTATCTTTGAACTCATTATGAAAAGTTCCATTTGGGTCGTACTTGAAGACAGTAGAAATAAGTTGTGGTTTTTGACTCATAGTTAGTTTGTACCAGTAAGCCCTGGCAGCTGTATCAAGGTCATGAAAACATTGCAGAGTTACACTTTCTCCAGCTTTTACTGAAACAAATCGACTGTCTTGTTGAACAGATGAGGAAACCTGGAGAATGGTCTGAGCTGAGACACGGAGAGACGGATCAGTATCCCTTAAATCAAACACGTGAAAACATTTTGATATATTCTGAAAGTTTCGCATTATAATGGAATAAAAAACTTACCGATTTTGAAAAACAACAAAAATGTAAGACTGACAGCAAACTGTGCAGGACTCATCTTCCTCAGCGAGCTGAGCTGAATGAGGAAAACTCCACGCCTTTGTTGATTTTGATAGACGACACCAAATCTGACGAGTTGTCACGTTCACTACCACCTATAGGCCAGAGTGAAAAACGTTAGATGAGGAGGAGACTGATGGACCATTTCTACCTGTATTTTTAAAGATGTAGAACATCAAGCTATGCATGGAATAAAATATTTTAATTCATTTTGTATGTTTTTGCAAACATACAAATTCCTTCTAAACTGACATCACCGCATCTTTTCATTGACTTTTTATTTTTATTTTTATGTAATTCATTATTTTTCATTATTCTTTTCATGTAACACTTTCTTCCCCAGAACAACGCTTTGTTTCATTAAGAGAAGTCAACTTCTGCTTTCTGGTCTTCTCTCTTATGTTGGCTTCCCTCATTTCCAGGTTTATTCTCAGCTCTCTGGTGCCGAGATTCACCAGTTCTTTGCCACTGGTGACGTCAAGATGATCAAAATCACAAATGATTTGATTGGCACAAAAAGTCTTGCTGGGTAAATCAGAGCTTGATTGAAGATTCCTGGCACCTGGAAGAAAGTAATGCCTGTAGTGCAGTTTTCATCTAAGCATCTAAATAAGCGGTACAGATTTGTGCTCCTATCAGTAGCTATTTATCATCATCTGAATTTTGATGAATGATCAGTTCATAGTCACAACACTGGAGAACATTTATTTTAGTAACTTTATCTTTGATATTGTAATCACCTATTGTCTAATTTGAGACATATACAGAACAATAAATGTACTTCCTGGTGCATGGATATTTTATTCATCTCAAGTTTCACTGTTGGTGTGAAGAGACGGTTCTGGTTCTGCTTCACCGTCAGTCGACTGGGTTGTTCTGGTTGCATTGCTCTGAAGCGAGTACAGACTAAAACTCTTCACTTCTGTGAGGCAGAGACTTTTAGTCTGTATTTATAGACTGAATTTAGATTTCATCTGTATATCAGACTAAATCAAAAACACAAGTTTAGTTTTGAAGGTTGTGATCATATCAGTAAAGATGGAAAACTCAGGTAGTTTTTGATCTTTATTTAGGATCTCTTGATGTTAACAAAGACACGAGTTCAAAGGTTTGTACAACAATAGTGACAGAGGAGATGGACTTACTTTGGTCACATCTGACAGGTGAAGCTTAATTACAGCTAAATGAACTGGAATATTTATGTTTTGGTCAAAAGCTTAATAAAGGGGGTTTCTACCGCAGATGTTAACTCAGTGGTTCCCAAACATTTTCTCGGCCCCTTGTGAATTACACTAAAATCCCCCCCAAAAAAGAAAAAATATCAACTGGTCACTCACATCGTTCAACCAGATATAAACCTATACAACTAGTTTGTTTTCAAACTCCAATGACATTTATTTCACACTTCAGGTTGCAACAAAACACACTACAAACCATCTTTACAGTGAAACAATTTTTGTGTGACTGTTTTTGTGTTTTCATACATCCATACTGCCTCCCGCGCCGACTCATAATGGCACAGCGTCCCCTGTAGGGGGCGCGTCTTACACAGAAGCAACTTCAGTTTTGAGGCCCAACACTGGAGTACATGACTTCACTGATGGCGTCCCTCTTCCCTCTGATTTTACTGCTTCTTAAAGCAGCATAATGGAGATTTTCTGCATCCTTATAATCCTGGGTAAACAACAGAGTAAAGTCGTGAAAATGCAGCTTTTATGCCAACAACAACACTGTACTGTCTTGTGGTGTTGCTACATATGTGACTGCAGAAATATGGCATTATTTTTATATTCTCTTTTCTGCCAGCTTCATGGTGCACCGGCAAATGCAGGTCCAAATCTACCAATCTGATCTTTTTAGGATGTTGTGTAATTCATCAGCATATCTATCCTTTACCAGACTAACTTCTTAATTTCAACAAGGTACATATGATACGTTTTTAACGAAAATGCTCTTGGTTTTTCTATCTGCGTTGCAATGTCTCCTGATAAATAAAGGTGCGGCTTAAATACCACGAGTCTTGATGGAGTCTTCACAAGTTATTCAGCATGGCCATATCTTATCTGAGACACTTCTCCGTCTGACTGTACTCAAATTTTTTTTTGAATGACCTGATGTTGAATTCATTTTTTGTGTTCTTTCTGCAGCCTTCTTGTATTCTGAAAACTGTAATACATGTCAAAAATTAGAAAAAAAAATATCATGCTCACATTTGCATGTGTAGCCAGAATTACCACCAGGATGACGCTGAACGCTAAAGCTCCACTCAAGACGTACAGCAGGACAGGGGAGACAGACTTTTCTGAAGAGAGACAGTGAGACGTTGCAAACATCAGAGGACATTCCCACCACTTCTTGAAAGGTTAGACCGTCTGTGAAAAAAAAGATTTATTACTCTCATAGTCCAGCTGCATCCCCTTTCCAAACAGAATGTGTCCACAGGAGGCAATGGCACAGTGGTAGGTCCCAGCATTGGACATGTTCAGACTGTCTATGGACAGGCTGTACACACAGCTGTGTGGCTGTGTGGTCGGCTTCTTCTGACACTGGTCATCACTGGCTCCACTGGTGTAAATGATCTCTGGAAGGTGTTCTTCAGAGTTTCTGAACCAGAAAACTCTGTGTTCCCCATCGCAGGTCCCACTTTGTACCGAACACTTCAAAGTCACAGAACCTCCTGGCTGGATGATCTCAGATCTGGACTGATCCACCAACATCCAAATGTTTAGCTTTGGTTCTTTGACATGGACTATAATGCCCTCTAGAAATGTATGCACATATGTATCAATTGCTGCACAGTAGTAAGTAGCAGAGTCTGACATTTGCGCATACGAGATCCTCAAGTGGTTTTTGTCTTTGCCAGTTTCCAGCTCAAATCGTGGATCATTGCAAAACTGACCCGTAAATGAGCCATTTCTCTTATATCTATAAAACTCTGACATCATCTGTGGTTTCTGCCCTGCAGTTTGTTTATACCAGTAGAAAATCACTCCATCAGTTTCTTTATGGAAACACTTTAAAGTCACGTTTGAGCCGATGCTGACCGATTCAAAATGCAGAGACGGCGACGGAGTCTGAGCCTCCAAATGAACTGGAAATGGAGAGAAAACACACAGGTAACTTTCTGCTGCGGCTGGAGCACGTTGAAGACAGCAGTATGCATTGAAGAGCCAATAAAAAGACTTTAAAAGTCACAACTTACCCAAAGTGTCCAGGATCAGACATGTCACATAGCCAATAAACATTAGAGGAGTCATTTTCTTTAAATGGTTTTGCTTCACTGATAGAATCTCTTACTGTGCTCTACTTTCTACAGACAGGACTGGTTGTGACAAGCCAATCAGAATGGACTCAGGTCTCACATGATCACTGTCTGCTTTCAGTGTTAATGGTTGAAGGAAATGGAAAGGGGGAAAGAACAAGTTCAGAAAAATATCTCTGTGAGAGTCAGTTATCTCACTTTTCAGAGGGGAAATTGGACATTCCATATTATCAGAAGACCAACAACGTCTTCAAATATGTGGGATAAAGGAATGCAATAGTTGAATCTCTTGTATTGTAAATAAGGAGCATCAAAGAGGTCAAAATAAACAAAAAAGTTGCTAGTCAAGGCCTGGATTGGTTCAATGTCTATTGAAATTGAAATCTTACAAAGAGTCTGGCCCTAATAAAACCTATATTGTTCCAATTACAGACGACAATAATAAAATAATTTAAAAAAAAAACAACGTTAGTGGCATTCATTTCATTTTGCTCGATTTTCAGGATGTGTTGAGTAATTTCACATAAAAACATTCTTCCTCAGTCAAACAAGCACCGCCAGGAAAAAGAATCCTGAAGTGAAACTGCTACATACTTGGTGTCTCATCTTGGGCACAACTTCATTAACGTTCTCAGTCTGGGATCCTCAGGTGGAGGGAAGGTGTTCATCACTCACACGACTCCGGTGGGGCTTCCTGTTAACCTTCATGACAGAGCACAATCGCTCACACACCCACATATTTCCAAACAAAAGGAGCATCTGATCAGCTTGGACATTTAGGGGCATCATGTCAACTCTGCAACACCCACAGACTCATATTTTGCGTTCAGTGTGTCCCCACATTGGCAGTCAGTCAACTCAGTGCAAAAGCTTCACAGTCTGCACTCCATGTCAACAGCAAATGGTAAACCCAGCAGTTCAACCCTGCTGTTCTGGGCTTTCAAATGGGTCAAACTGCCGAGTGACGTCAGCGCCGAGTACGCAGAGTCTGGGGTCAGGCAGGCTTTGTGGTGAACAGAACAGCGTAGTTCACAGGAAGGCGTTATTCAGACCCTTGTCTTTGGGGTAGTTGGAAAGGTGAAAAAAATATATAAATATAAACTATTAACTTTCAGGCGACTGAAACAAAGTGGCATAAAAATTTCACCAATGAGAAATTCTAGTAATTATGAAAATTTCACCGGCAGTGGGTCCAGGACGCCATCCATCAACATCTGACTCCTGATGTTGATCAACACTGGAGAACATTTATTTTAGTAACTTTATCTTTGATATTGTAATCCCTATTGTCTAATTTGAGACATATACCGAACAATAAATGTATTTCCTGGTATATGGATATTTTATTCATCTCAAGTTTCGCTGTTGGTGTGAAGAGATGGTTCTAGTTCTGGGTTGTTCTGGTTGCATTGCTCTGAAGCGAGTACAGACTAAAACTCTTCACTTCTGTGAGGCTGAGACTTTTAGTCTGTATTTATAGACTGAATACAGATTTCATCTGTATATCAGACTAAATCAAAAACAGAGGTTTAGTTTGGAAAGTTGTGATCATATCAGTAAAGATGTAAAACTCAGGTAGTTTTCGATCTTTATTTAGCATCTCTTGATGTTAACAAAGACACGAGTTCAAAGGTTTGTACAACAATAGTGACAGAAGAGATGGACTTACTTTGGTCACATCTGACAGGTGAAGCTTAATTACAGCTAAATGAACTGGAATATTTATGTTTTGGTCAAAAGCTTATCAAGGGGGTTTCTACCGCAGACGTCAGCCTAACAACACAAAGAAGCAACTTCAGTTCTGAGGCCCAACACTGGAGTACACGACTTCATTGGTGGCGTCTCTCTTCCCTCTCGATCTGCTGATTTTACTGCTTCTTAAAGCAGCATAATGGAGATTTTCTGCACCCTCGTAATCCTGGATAAACAACAGAGTAAAGTCGTGAACAACGCAGCTTTTATGCCAACTACAACACTGTACTGTCTTATGGTTTTGTTACATACGTGACTGCAGAAATATAGCGCTTTTTATATATTCTCTTTTCTATCTAACAATCAGACATGTCTTACGGCTGTGTGTAATTCAGCCGCACGTCCATCATTTACCAGACCAGGTTCTCAATTTCAACAAGATTCATATCATGTTTTCAACAAAAATGCTCTCGGCTTTTATGTCTGAGTTGCAATGTCGTCTGATGAATAAAGGTGGCGTTGAAATATCACGACTATTGTTGGAGTCCTCACACGTTTCCTATAAGTTTTGAAATAAAGTTATAATTTCCCTAAAACAGACATTAATATCTTAGCCATATCTTATCTGAATCAGTCTACTACACCATAAATCCTGAGTTCAAACTCTTCTTTGGACGACAAGATGTCAAATACATTTTTAAAGAAGGTATTTCACTTGAATGTTTTGTCTTCTGTTTTAACTCGATATCAGTGGGTGTCTTGAACTGCTAGGAACTCAACCCTCAGCTGCAGGCGATTTCCACCAGGGGGATTTCTGCAGGGCTCTGCATTATTGAGTCACGATTCTCCTGCATGCTGCCCAGATACATTTATGACTTAAAGTGAAGAAAAGTGGTGTTTTAGCGTCCTCCAGCTGCTACGATTTCTGTCACGTTCTGCTGATCAGCCTGTGTCTCACAGCTGATGGACAATGAATGACGATGTATCTCTATTCTCTGTGCGCCTACAGACATAACCTTTAGCTATGCCTATTTTAGAGGCCAGCCATAGACTGACATGTGTTAGTCTGTTAATACAAAATAATTTGGTTCCTCAGCATTTCAAAGGTCACCGGAGTCTTCCTCTCACCAGATCTTCGTCTCATACCTTAGTAGTAGGCTAAGTTGTGCCAAAAGCTTTTGATAATCAGTCATCGTTTAAGGCATAACATCACATTTATGGATTATAAATTCTACTTGGTTTCATAAAATATACCATTTTTTAATTATATTTTTGTTTGCAGTATAATTATCATTCTATTGATGTTTCTTTGTCTTACATTAAATCTACCTCGATGATGTATAATTTAATTCGATTTTAAACTTGTTTCACTTCAAACTTTTTATGACTATAAAAACAAAAGAACACCAGTTTTATATTTATCTCTTCTGTAGTGAACAGTTAACGTTCTTTTCCTCATGACTTGTTTTACAACCTGTTATGAAATAGCATTTTGACAGATCATATAAAAATGTAACCTGGTGAATCACAGCTCTAGACGACATGGCGTGATACTTAGAACACCAATATTACTTTTGCTCTCCTCTTCTGGCATTCTGAACACACTGAAACATTTCACTGAGACATAAGAAGGAAATAAAAATGCTCACATCTGCATTCAGAGTCGCGGCTGCTGAGGATCTCTCTGGAGAGTTTGTGGGCACAAACAAAAGGAACAACAAAAAAAAAGGATTGTTACTTCAGTGGGATGTATCCATCAAGTAAAAGAAAACAAAATCAGAAATCCAAAAATAATTAAAGCTAAAAGAAAAAACATCAACAGATTAAAAATGAGAAGAAAAAAAATGGAACACAATAATGTTTTTTTACTGTTTGACTCTAATAATTTCTAAATTGCAAAGCTAGTCTGTAGCCAAACTTTACCTTTGCAGAACTTGGTTTTGTGCAGTTTTTGAGCCAGAATTACCACCAGGATGACGCTGAACGCTAAAGCTCCACTCAAGACGTACAGCAGGACAGGGGAGACAGACTTTTCTGAAGAGAGACAGTGAGACGTTGCAAACATCAGAGGACATTCCCACCACATCTTGAAATGTTAGACCGTCTGTGAAAAAAAGATTTGTTACTCTCATAGTCTAGCTGCATCCCCTTTCCAAACACAATGTGTCCACAGGAGGCAACGGCACAGTGGTAGGTCCCGGCATTGGACATGTTCAGACTGTCTATGGACAGGCTGTACACACAGCTGTGTGGCTGTGTGGTCGGCTTCTTCTGACACTGGTCATCACTGGTTCCACTGGTGTAAATGATCTCTGGAAGGTGTTCTTCAGAGTTTCTGAACCAGAAAACTCTGTGTTCCCCATCGCAGGTCCCACTTTGTACCCAACACTTCAGAGTCACAGAACCTCCTGGCTGGATGATCTCAGATCTGGACTGATCCACCAACGTCCAAATGTTCAGTTTTGGTTCTTTGACATGGACTATAATGCCCTCTAGAAATGTATACAGGTATGTATCAATTGCTGCACAGTAGTAAGTAGCAGAGTCTGACATTTGCGCATACGAGATCCTCAAGTGGTTTTTGTCTTTGCCAGTTTCCAGCTCAAATCGTGGATCATTGCAAAACTGACCCGTAAATGAGCCATTTCTCTTATATCTATAAAACTCTGACATCATCTGTGGTTTCTGCCCTGCAGTTTGTTTGTACCAGTAGAAAATCACTCCATCAGTTTCTTTATGGAAACACTTTAAAGTCACGTTTGAGCCGATGCTGACCGATTCAAAATGCAGAGACGGCGACGGAGTCTGAGCCTCCAAATGAACTGGAAATGGAGAAAAAACACACAGGTAACTTTCTGCTGCGAGCACGTTGAAGACAGCAGTATGCATTGAAGAGCCAATAAAAAGACTTTAAAAGTCACAACTTACCCAAAGTGTCCAGGATCAGACATGTCACATAGCCAATAAACATTAGAGGAGTCATTTTCTTTAAATGGTTTTGCTTCACTGATAGAATCTCTTAATGTGCTCTACTTTCTACAGACAGGACTGGTTGTGACAAGCCAATCAGAATGGACTCAGGTCTCACATGATCACTGTCTGCTTTCAGTGTTAATGGTTGAGACTCGGTCATCTCGATTTACAGAAGGAACTATTACATTAAATGTTCTTAGAAGTTCTCTAACACTCACTAAAGATATCTAGGATAACGCTACTTAATCATTGGTCAGTGTAGTGAAATGTCTTATATATTGTAAATCAGGTTGTTAAACTCCAAATTTAAAAAACAAAAAAATTAGGTGCTAGTTGAGGACTGGTCTGGTTTAACATTTATTGAAGACTTACTGTGCTTATTGTACCTGGTACTAAAAAAGACTATGTGAGGTAAAACCATTTTTTACTCAAGATATTTTGATGGAAAACATTCTTTTACCGGCAAACAAGCAAAACATAATTGTTTTTTTCAATGGAAAATCAAATGTCTTGAAACAGCAAGAGGAAAAAATCTAAACGCGATTCTGGTGTCTCGTATTGGATGCAACTTGGTCAATGTTTTGGGCTTATGCTCTGAGTTGAGAAAATCTTCAGTTTGAGTGAAGGAGTTCATCGGTGAGACGACTCCTTCAGGATGTACATGCAACCAAACATACGGAGCGTTTGATATGTATCAAACGACGTTGACGTCAGGATGTAACGCAGAAACTCTGCGGCACCAACAGACTCAGGTTTTGCGTTCAGTGTGTGAACTCAGCATCAAGTATCTCAAGCTTTGAACTGTGTACTTGTGAAGACGCCTGTAAAAAGCTGTTTCTTCATTGTTTGGCAGCACAAAGTGACAAAATATTTCTTGGAGCATCTTTGCCTCCTGCGGGATTAGCTCGATTTTGAAAACTCTTAACCCCAGCAGAACATATCAACGTTGACATGTGGATCCAACGGTAATCTGTTGGCACATATTCTACATCTCCTCCAGGGTCCTTCACTACCAGTCCACCTGCATGACCGCACCTTTGCTCTAATGTTGGATATTTTATTTTATTAAGTCTCTACTGAGATGCCAGAGCTTGAAAATGAAAATAAGAAGAGTCCATTACCTCGGCAGATGAAGCCAAAGTATTTCTTTTATTTTTTATTTTTTTAAAGTCCCCAGAAGCATCAAGTGTGGAGAAGACTTACCCGAGGTTTCTGGTGGCCCTGTGCATTGTGGGTTTGTCATGGTTGAAAAATGAATCTAGAGTGTAACACGTTCTAGATTTAGAATCAAGACTTATTGGACCAGGACATAGTTCTCTATTTAATATTCGAATCTTGACCGACAGTTTTTGGTGTTTAGCTAACAATAGTGGTCCTAAGCTGCTGTAACCACCTGCCTCAGTGTTTGACATGTTGTGTAGTTACAGATGGTGTTTCAGCTACCTTGGTTGCAAATTTACACCAAAATCAAAAAGAATCAGTCATTTGAGAAGTTGGTACTTGAAAATCTGGCATCAAAGATTTCAAGTAATCCCTACCTTCTAGAGGTTAGCACTTTGTCACATTTTTCCAGGTTTTCTGCTTCTCTGACGTGTTCAGAGTCCTTCCAATGAATAACCACTCTTACTCTAGGCCCATTGAGTAAAGTTGTTTAGAAATTACCTTCCAATTCTTGGCAGCAACAATTAATCACTGCTGGTATCTTTTCTACGTGACATAGTAGCAATTGGCTAATACTTTTTAAAGTTTGACCCGTCCCACAGTTCCTCAGGGATCCAGATGTTTCACGTTCTCAAATGGGATTACCTTTTTTACCTAATGGCTGTAGAGGACTAGCAGGATTCTGTGGCAAAAACTCACATAATAATAAAACCGCAATATCTAATTTCTAACATCTGATTGACCACTGAATGGATTAAAAGGCCCTTTGAGGCCTTTTATCATGCACAATTCTTCCAATGGTAAAATCTGAGCTGGAATATTACGAAATGATTACAGATTCTTTAAAGAAAGCCTTTGGTTTGTGGAACCTTTCCAAGAGGAACATGGGGTTCTCCACTTAAAAAATGTTTTCCTTTTAAATCCGGAGAGACGGAGAGAGACTGTCAGACGAAGCTGATCTAAAGTCATACATATCCTTTAACCTTCATCAAGTTCAAAATGTCCTGCAGTCGCTCAGCTTCGTTGTTCCAGTTGTTTACAGCAAGTCCAGATTACACAGATACGGTTAATGCTGGAAGCTCAAGGCCATGCAGCCTCTTCCGCCTTGGCGAGAACAAGTGTTTCCACTGGTGGAAACTTTTGCTGAGTAGGTCAAACCACCGTCACCACACGAATGGGACAGTAGACGGTAAGAGACAGTTGTGCACCAAAAGATCCAACTGGTTCTCACAGACGTATTTATAGACTGCAGGGGATTTTTTTTCAAGGTGACCGCAGGGTCTACATCTGTGTTCAGTGTCAATCGACAAGCATGGGGATTCTGCTGGTGTGGAGTCGACCTGGACAAACGAATCCAGAGTGACAATGACCCAAGATTGAACCAAATAGACTGGAGAACCAATGACTAATGCGCCATTTACTGATGACAATGGTCATATTGGTGCGATTGTTCTGACTGCAACTTATTAGCTACGTATTTGAGACAAGTTTAGCACTAAAGAAGCCCTTTGGATAATGTGAAATGTCTTCAAGAAAATAAGGCCCACTTGGTTTGTTTGAGCGTTTAGGATTTGAAGTTCTGCAGATTTCTAGGTAGCGTAGCACAGGTGGAGTATCTGTTTTTTGGATTGTTATGATAGAAGTCTCTTCTGGAAGGATGTCAATTTTTTTTATTGAAAAATTTGGATCACAACAAATTTGGACTGTATCACTACGGTCACGTTATGCCATAGAAACAGATTTTTTTATCTTAAGTTTTTTTTACTATAATTTGTAATACATTTTTAGCAATACGTCATATTCAGACCTCCAAATATCCACAACGAAAAGCTAATCTCCATATTTTGTTATCTTAATTTAATATCTCTGTTAAACTGCAGTATGTAGCTTTTATTTTTTTTTAAATATATAAAAGCTATGCACACATCACCAGTTTTAAGTGTCACCATATCATGATGATTCACTAAGAGATAGTTAATAGGTGAGAAAAAAAAAAAATTTTTTAAATCAACCTCCTCTGCCTTCTCTCACTGCTATGAAGAACCAACCAATCAGACGCAGGAGGCGGGTCATAGCGCTGGCAATCACCATCAATCTGGCACAGCTGGTCCCTTTGCTCACCTCGGCTCCTTACTCTCTGCATCGCTCCAGTTAGCAGAGTCTGTTGTTAGTGCTAAGGCTAATTAGCATAGCCACTGATGATGGCGTTTAATTTGGTTTTTGCTTCATCTGTTTTTTCACAGATTACTGGTCTCATAAGATACTGCTACAACACGGAGGCAGTTTAGGGCTTTAAATGTTTTCAAAGTGGGCAAAAACAGTAAGACACTAGTAAAGAATTAGCTCTGAGATTAGCACATGTCAACATTGAAAGCAGCGCAAGCCTCGCTGACCTCCGCTGCCGTCCATGTTCATGATTCAGCAATAAAGAGACTGAGTTTCTGAAACAGAAGAACATGACGATCCCCAAAGCTTTGATGTAATACAATATTTTTCATGGACTGACTGGGAAAAAGTGGGATTTACTGGAAGGGAAACAATGTCTGTCATAACACTAAAATCATAAATCTTCCTAAAGCCACTTCAACATCAGCAGTTAATCAAGCAAAAAAAAAACAAAAAACAAAAAAATAAAAAATAAAAAAAAATAAAATGTGTGTCCATTTGTTACAAAAAACAAACAAGAACCATTTCTGAATAGAATATTTGAACACTTTGTTACTAAAGCAAAAGCATATAACTAATTTTTTTATTTATTTATTTTTTACTTTTAGCAATTAGAAAAATGAGAGAAAACAGTTCAAAATAAATAAAATTGTACTCAGGCATAAAAACCTGAAATTTATTTTTCTACATTGGATTGGTGTTTTTTTTTTCTTAGAAAACACAATATGATCGTCTACATATTGATGTGATCAGACTAGGAAAAGAAGCAAAATAGCTCCCAATATATGTAAAAGGAGCAAAAACTTTTTAAAGGATTGCAAAAAGCTAATTTGGGCGCCATGTGGCGGTTGGTAATTTCCCCCACATAGTTATAAAATCTCATTAGCTGTCCTGTAAAACAACACATGCAAACATACAGACTCAGAGAGACGCTTGATACTCACACATTTCACAAAGAAGAAGAAAAACTGGAAAGCTGCATCGACACTGAACCTCTTCTGTATTTTCCGTCCATATTCACAAACGCACAGAACTCTTTCCGTGAGACAAAGGCTGCCTGTGATTGGCTAAGCTGGAAGGTTTTGTTGAAAATGCGGCGCTTGACGCCTTTGACTGTCCAAATGATCTGTCTGATCACGTGACAGAGGGGGTGCAGCGGGTTTGGTTCAGCCCTTTAAGTGGCATCGTCTTTTTCTTTTTTCGCAATGAAGGACAGCAAGCGCTGTGATCTGCACACATGAGAATGACTTGGCTTTTAAGTAGAGAAGACACGTTAGCTTTTATGCACCTAAAATGTCCAAAGAACTCAAGCAAATGAAACAATTTTTGTGACATTTGTCAGAATTTTGCTTTGTATTGAGTGTGAAGAGAAAATATGTGTTTGATTGTTCTCGGTGGTCAACAGTTTGGGTAATTTAAGAAAATTTTTGATGAATCCTGGCATTGTCACCTGGGAGCGCGACGAGACAACCTGGCCGTTCAGTTTATTTAGGTCAGCGGAAGTGATTATCCATCCGTCCATCAATTTTCTTACACCCTTGTGCCTGTTTGCTTAATTCGATCCAGATGATGAGTCTTATTGGCCTGGAAACGCATGACGTCGTTCAAAGAGGAGCACGTACTGAATCACAGACACGTTTTAGCATGTGGTGTTTGTCTCCATCGTCGTCATCCTCATTCAATTCAACGGATTGTAAAGATAAAAATATTCAATCATTTTTATTTGGCTGAAAACAATCGGCAAAAGTGCTTTGGTCTGAAACCAAAATGGGATCAGAGTCACGAACAGCACTTTGGGTAAATATGCATTCTTTAAGCTTTATAAATAAAATGGATTGGAATGGATAAATGAAATACATCAGTTCTTTGTTTACAAGATAAAAGTAAGTTGGAAGTAACAGCAAGGCGTCAGTATGACCTGGTGGCACAATACGGCGAGCTTTTTCTATAAATTACTTTATCAGATCAGAGAAAACACAAACCGGTCAGATACAGACTTAAACAGAATTATTTGGACAAAAAGAAAATCACATCACTGCTTCGTGTCTCAGAGTTGACTGCCACACAATATTATTGGCTTCCCTACAGCTACACGTCTTTACCACATATGAAATACATGATTGGAAAATCTCGAAGCAAAGAACAACCTGACCACCTGCTCTCTGCTTTCTGATTGGCTCTTTCAGCACGGCCGGTTCCGGACCTGCTGCAGAGACGAGACTGGATCCCGATACTCACTGACATAGAGACTGAAGCCAATTGATTCCATGGACCAATTTTATTTTTGCACTTTTTCTTCAACAATGAATAAAAGATGAAGACGTTCAGTCGCATCGAGTCGAGATCACAGTTTTCATCTGCTGGACTATTTCTTGTGACGGCAGACCTAAGAGAAAACATGTCACTATAAATTGTAAATTCATTTTAAAATAGGCTGATCTACAATATTTGTTCCGACTTTTTCTCACAAACCTATAAAACACTTTGCAGCTCAAAAAGTATTCAGCATATTGGAAAAAAACAAGGCTTGCAAAGCACCTTAAGAAGTCACTCTATGCTTACAGGATGACTAATAAATAGATCTTTGCTGCATGCGGTCATGGTGGTTTGAGAGAAACAGAATCAGGTCTGTGTTGGCCAGAAAGGTTCCTTATTTGCTCTGGAAACTTAAAAAATTAGTGGGGAGGTTTTTTTGCTCCTTTCTGTTGTTTTTCACCCCTGTATTTAGCTTTCTTTCTAAATGCATGAATAAAATTTTGAGCAAGAAGACTGGAATATAAAGGTTAAAATCCAAACTAAAAGCAGGCCTTCTCTCGGTAACCCTAACAGAGGAGCTGCTCTTTCTACATCAGAGCTACGACCACACATGCATCCTGTCAGGGCGGAGGAGGGGAGGCGCTGACTGAGCCGCAGGGGCAGAGGTCGACGTGATCGGCCAGAGCGGGAACTCAGCGGCAACAAACCTTTTTTTTTTGTTTGTTTGTTTTTTTGTTCTCTACATTAGTCTCCTGCAAGGAGTAAATTCTCCTCTGTACTTTTCAGAGGCCGCAAATCTGAAGGGTTTCAAGGTTTGATGCTGATTTGAGGCTCAAATGATGCGCCTCATGGCCCCCTTTTCAACCACAGTGCGACCCAGAACTAGGTCTCAGTGTGACAGAAGACATTCTGCAGAGAGTTCAACCTCATCTGCAGCTCTCTGATGAGGCTGCGGCATCAGAGCTCATAGTTAAAAAAAGACAAGATGACAAAGTGAAAAACTCAAAGGTTACTTATATGCCACATGTCACAATAAAAAAAAAGACAGTGCTGTAGAGGTTAAAATTTACTAAATCTGAACACAACAAATGCAGCAAATACATTAAAAACAACAATATTCTTTATTCCCATGAATTATGACCTTCTATAACGACTATTTAAATAAATTTAGATAGTGACAGCTGCTGCATAAGAAAGCGTTTTAAGTCACAACGAGGTTCGTTGCTGTCACTGCATTCATTAATCCAAAGATTCCAAAAAAGAAAACATTTTATTTTTTGAAAATGTTATTTTTAAAATAGTCACTGCTATTTTGCTGCTGTTTTCGTTTCAAATATCCAATAAACGGAACTCGGCCCAAATTACTGGGACGTTTTCTGCTCACGGGTGACTTCCTGGATGATTTATGTGGTTGTTTGGCAGCCTGCTGCCCCCTGGCGGCCAAAATCCTTACTTCACTGATTATCCAGACTCGCATTTCGTCTCATAAACTCTTTAACTGAGGAGCTCCTCACACCAGGGCCGTGCAGAGACCTGTGGAGGGGCAGGGGCTCAAATGTCAGAGCAACGTTGCCATTAGGTGACGATGAACCGAGCAGATATTCGAGACTTACACACTTACATTCTCCCCTAAAACCATTGTAAGATAACTTGTCACTCTTCACCGCCATTGACGCTCTGCCTGAACGCCTGGTTGGGACCTGCAATGAATCATGGGATATGGTGGGCTGTGAAGGATACATCGGACCCATGCTTTAAATCTGGAGAAACGAAGAAGGATGCATTTGAAGGAGTCTTCGAATTCAGACAGGCCTTGTTGCCACGCTATGACGTAATCGGCCTTCAAATCCGTCCTTCGCAGGATGCAGACACAGCTAATCACAGTGTGGTTGTTATTATTATTGTTATTAACAATACTTATGATTTATTAGAATCATTTTAGTATAGTACTTAGCAATATAATAATTACTATTATTATTACTGAGTATCTTATTAATTCTATATTATATAATTAATTGATTAACTTACTAATATATTAATATTAATATCAATATTGCTATTATTACTACTACTACTACTACTACTACTACTACTACTAATAATAATAATAATAATAATAATTCATGTAAACAAGTTACCTAGGACAGTGGTCTCTTCAGGAGTACTGTCTCCTAATGCAGTTTTTGCTGACTAAGATCTCTGCCATACTAAAGATCAAGAGGAGCGTGACAAATGTAACATGCTGTCAGTCAAAATACGGTACAATAAGAATTTTTAGAGTGAAGTCTGGGCAGACGTTTGCTCTGTTCAGCGCGACGTCTTTCCTCTTCAGAGCAAATGTTGCAGCCGGGTAAGATTGCTCGTTGGACCTTGGTAGATTTGCGAAGATTGGCAAAATAGTCCCTCAGGACAGATCTCTTTTTTTGGGTCCGATCTTCTAATGTCATTCTCATCAGAGCAGAAGTTGAGTTTTCAGATTGAACTGTCTGAAAACTCACACAGGGGCCTGATAAGTCACAAACTGCCCCAGCTGAGATAGTTTGTTCTTTAGAAAAGATTGGAGAAACCGTTCCCTACTACAGTGGTCTCTTCAAGAGCATTGTCTTCTGAAAACTCCAGCTGGAGAAGGATTGAAAAGATAAGCATCGAAAACATTGTATTCAATGCACTCGTCCTGAGAGCTACTTTTTTCAAAGTTGATACCTGGAAGTAGTTTGTTGAAAACTTTCCTCACTCCTGTGGTGATCAAATATCCAGCGCCAAAAGTCAGGGGAAGAACTTGGCGACTAAAACCTCTTCCATACCAAAAATCCTTGTAAAACTCAGTGCTGAGGGTCAAAGAGCTGCTTGTAAATTACCTGATGTTCTGAGATGGAAGCATCTATAACCTCAGATGTTATTTGATCTATGACATAGATCTACAACATAGACAGTGAGGTCATAGCTACAATGAGCTCACTGTAGTTCTGGGGGAATGTCTTGTTTCTGATTGTTGCTATGGAAATGGTCAGATCAGTTCTGCATGACTCGAAGTATTAACCCTTTGCAACTGCATCACTTAATCATTTCAGGCAAATGATTAATCATGATGGACGTTGGACGTGTATATTTCAGCAGGCTGGGGATTAAAACAGGGATTTTAATAGTTAAATATTAAGTTTATTATTAATGGTATATTAAAACCATTAATTTAAGTAGCATTTTTTAAAATTATTATTATTATTATTCTATTAGATTTAAAATTTCAACAGGTTTAAAAATGAACTAGATATTCATACATTGGTTAGAGGGCACAGATCCGCCCTCCTCCTCCTCACCATGGACCCGGAGTCTGAACAACATGGAGGCAGAAACTGAGAGTCATTATTAGACTGAGGACAGCCAGACTAGTTTATTTTGATAAATTTGTATATTTAGCTAAATATTATTGCTGAGGGGTATAAACAGGCCTTCTGACAGACAGATAAAAAAATACATATTTTTTGGGGGGGGAAAAAAAGAAAAAAAACTCAAAAAGGGCATCAAGGATAAAAGGGGCAGGGGGTCAAGCCCTCTTTCCCCCCCTTCACCCCACCCCCTGCCTCACACACCGTCCGGCTATGAGTTTGACAGACATGTTGATGCTGGAGGTATTGATGATAAGAGAGGCGTTACAGCATCATTCTGCAGAGAAGAGACACAAAATCTCCGTAATAATATAGACGCTGACAGTTCATATTCCAGTGTGTGGTGCATGAAAAACTGCAAAAAAAAACAAAACAAAAAAAACCCCTCTTAACCCGAGCCTTGAATGCCTCAAAAAAACATCATTCCATCGTCTGAAAATGGAAAGAAGGGAATATAAATTCAAAATCTTAAAGATTAGAGAAACTTTGAAAATCAGTTAGGCTAAAGTCAAATAAAGTCCAAGTATCAAACAGTTGAATATGTAAAGATAAGGATTATTATTGGTAATCGTAAGCAATAATTACATTTTTGTAACATTTGTTGTTGCCGCTACACCCCCCCCCTCCTTCACTCTCTACTCTCTCAGTCACTACTTCCTCTTCTGAGAGGGGAGATGTGCTACCAGCTCTCCATCTAACGGGTAAATTGAGTTTCCTAAATCTGCTGGGATTTACCCTATCCAGAACTGAAGTAAACTCTGTTTAAGCTGGTTTCGAGACCGGATTCGCCTGACTACTAATGGCCTACATCCAGATGTCCCACCCTTCTTCCCCCTGTGAATTAGCCAGACTGAGCAGCATACAGCCAACTAGTTTCACAGAGCACATCTGTTAACGGTCGCTCCTTCTCTTTTTTGCAACTTGCACTTGTTACTGAATCAGGTTGGTTTTAGTGACTCGGGCGAGTCCCAAGGATGTTGTTTTAAATTTGGGCTAAAGCAACCTATAAAACATTACCTAGTTTTCTTCCCCAGAATCAAACATCACAGCTATTTTACTACCATCAAAGAACTTTGAGGTGACTCATTAATTGAATGTCCACAACATCTTTTAGATTTTCTTTATGCTAAATTTTATTAGTAAAGCAATTTTGCAAGGGTCAGTACAGCTTAATTAAGTAGCAGAAATAATCAAATAAGTAAAATCAATCATCTAGCCTATCTTTCCCTAACGCTGATACTAAGAACTAAAAAGGGAACCTTTAGAGAGACGGACGAAGTTTGGTGTTTCGAACCCCAGAACTGGATCGATGATGAAGAAGGTGTTGCAGCAGGCGGAGGAGGTTGATTGACGAAGGCAGGGATCTCTGTTGGTCTGATGAGCTGTCATCTCTGCATGGATGGTGAGGTCACACAGGACTTGGGTCTTTATCTTTGTCTTGATCTTCATCTTTGCCTTGGTCTGCATCTTTGCCTTTATCTTTGCCTTGATCTTCATCTTTGTCCTTGGGGTCTGAACCCAGTCGATGAGAGAAGTCCGATTTGAAGCCACATGTTGCGGGGCTGATGGGTTGGTCCCCGTGCGCAGGACAGTCTTCGGCTCTGTGGCCCCGGCTCTTCTTCAGCTGCAGAGTTCTTTGTCCATCTCGGTCTTGACTCGAAGCTGCCTGGAGGATCCAACCAAAGATTCCTCTTTTGCTCTCCCCTTATATAGGGTTTATACCCGCTTTTGGTGCATTTTCATTGGCTAACACTGTTGCTGTGCTTGCTTTATTGGGTAACATGTTTGGACAGATAAACTCATATCTATCACTGTCTTAGAGACATTTTGTCCTGATGTCTTGGCTAATGTCTCAGGGTTGCTCAATGTTCCTCCCGTCTCTGACACGTGTAAGTTGTTCAACAAGCTATCTCCTAATAAGGTCTTGGTCGTCTCTGCTTTCCCGTTTGTCCCCATTTTACCCCTAACCTCTCACCTACTATCTACCTCCAACACATCATCAGTGATCTTTAATAGCAGATACATGTTTTACACCATTTCAAGTTCAATGTTAAAATCACATTCATAAACCTACTAGTTTCTTTAATTTAGCATTCGTTTATAATTTTATGATAATCACAACTTATTACTCTTTTATTATTTGATACCAAAGTTACAGTTACTTGTTTTACTTGTATGTTTTTCCACAAGTGTCAGTAAGTATTGTTATAAGTAAACCAATATTAATATAAGTACTTTACTTTAAATCTTATCTAATTACTCAAAATGTTTAGATTTTATCCTTTAAAACTTTTATGCTTTTAAACAAGGACTGGTCTCAGCTATTTTTATACAGCTGCAAGCTAGAAACTTACTTCCTCTTTTTTCAGGAAACCTGCTCTTCCTGTCTCATCTCTCTCTCTGACTATGATTTCTTATGATTAGATAGAAAAAAATAAGTATAATTAAAGCTAAGTTTGCAGGAGACAAAAGCAACACACACAACCAGGTTTGTTTTATTGCAGTCTAGGTCTACTGTTGGATCTAGATGTGATTGGTGTGACTTATTTAATAGGTAACTTTATTTGTTGTTACTGTTAACTAAAATCTCCAGCATGGGGAAGTGGGACGATCTCGGATTTTTCTTGACACATTATTATTATTATTATTATTATTATTATTATTATTATTATTATTAT